>SNQJ01S0116482.1:0-13824 GCA_010110895.2 Picea sitchensis | reverse complement strand
AAATATTTTTCCACGCACATATCGAGAAATATCTGTGATTATGAAAGAAATTGGAATGGACTATCAGGCTATTGATGCATGTCCTAATGATCATATCATATATTATGGAAAATATGCATTAGAAAATGAATGCCCACAATGTCTCACAAATTTCTTCGTTATATTCCAATAATTCCACGTTTCCAGTGGTTGTTCAGGTGCCAAAGTATAACACAGTTTATGGATTTCCATACAAAGAACAGAAGTCGAGACGATGTTCTTCGAATGCCTGCAGATGGTTCTCCATTGAACTACATCGAAGAAAAGTGGTCAATTTTTAAAGAAGAACCTCGTAATGTTAGACTTTCATTGGCAGTAGATGGTGCCAATCCATTTGGAGAGCTTCATTCTATGTACTCAGTGTGGCCTGTTTTTTTTATAAACAATAACCTTCCTCCTTGGATGTCGATCAAGAGAGAGCACACAATGTTGGAAATGATTGTTCCAGGTATTTAATTATCTTTTATTTTCTTTAAAGCATGACAAAATATTTCATTTATTTGTTTAGTGCATGGTAATTATTTCTTTTATATATCACGACCTCTATATAAGTATAATTAATCATGTTGTAGGTTGAACCAATCAGGTAGTGTAACAAACCTCCCTGTTACGACGACAACCTCTTATAGCAAGTGATTTTTTTTTTTGGTTTTTAAAAGTGTGTGCACGTGTGTACAAGGGAAACAACACATTCGACTCTGCGTCACCACCCGACAACTATAAAGAATCAACAACGACGAACACAACAAGACAACGTAAGATGCACATCAAGTAACTGCATGCATTTAATGACGAATCAATCGACAATGAGAAAGACTGACTACCCACCCGTCCTACCCTGCAATGGTTAGGACCTCCAAGACACATAAGAAACACTCAAGCCCAGGTTCCCATCGATTTTAACCATTTAAGGTCTCAGGGCTGGCGACTGTTCTGAGGAACATGGAGGTGTCTACATCCCACCCGACACAATAATACCAAGCCTACTAAGCCAATGATAAAGACACAACCATCCAATCGCAATCAACAAGGTTATCTAATAACCACAAAACTACAATAACCCTTACCATACCTGATAACCACTTTGCATTTTAGGTTACGAAAATCTTGCAATTAAATTACAATTACCAACCTTTTATTTATTATCGAATAACCATAAAACTACAATATCCGTTACCATACATGATAACCACGTTACCCTTCTTATTACTAAACCCTTGCAATAAATTACAATTACATAAAGTTTATATGTTTCAACCATAAATTTTCAATGACCTTACATGATAAAAACATTGCAAATAAACAATGAGGGGCTCACATTCATAAGTTATCAATGCTAGCATAGCAATCTTCCTGTTGCAGGAACCTTACATTTTATATGATATCAATCACAAGGAATTACAACATTCCCTAATCATAACCATATCATCACTATCTATCTTACAATGACATTACAATTAAATAACCAGGATTTTACCTTTTATTTGTTATGAATAACAATGACACTATGGTAACATTACCATAACCTAACCATATCATCACTTTTATATTACAATAATATTCAATTAAATAACAAGGATTTCACATTTTATTTGTTATGATAACAATGACACTACGGTAACATTACCATAACCTAACAATATCATCACTTTTGTATTACAATAATATTCAATTGAACTAATGAGGACTTTACAGTGTATTGTTATTATTAACAATTGGAACTACAATGGTAAGACTAGAAAATAGCCATATGGTTGCCTTTATATTAAATAGTATTGCAATTAAAATAACAAGGGCCATATATTTTATTGGTCACAATTAACAATGAACTTGATGACTCTTCCATAAATAACCATATTCTTACTATTGATATTACACAGACTGTTATCACTGAAATTTCGTCCGCACAGGGCGACAAGAACTCCGCATCGTCAGCACAGAAAAACAGTCATTCATGGCACAAGGATTAATTCCACAGCACAGGAAAAGGGTCAAAACTATACAAAATGGCCAAAAAAAAAAATTAAAAGGCGCTTTGCACCCACTGAGTGCGCGCGCACGCGCAACTTCTTCGTACCTGGAGTGCATATGCACGGTTGTGGGGTGCAAAACCCGCGCGCCTGCCAAACGACGCATTTATGAAGCTGGTTGGCCTCCCAACCACTAATGGATCGACTCCCAAGTCGATTTGACATCAAATCCGAGCTCAATCTGCATGGGGAGGCTGGTCAAAGACCTAATTGTGCCCTAAAGAGCCCCTTTTTCACATTCAAAAGAGGTTGCATAATAACCCAATGCTTGGCTATAAAAAGCCATGAATGACCACCATTTCTTCAAGGAATTCTTCATACTGTTATGCTGCTGAGATTGCTAGAGACCCCTTCTTTGGAAACACACTTTGTAAGCTGCATTTCATAAGCTATTCACCCCTCACTTGAGTGAATAAGCTTGGAGAAACACACTTTGTAAGTCGTGATTTCATAAGCTATTCACCTCAATTGAAAGTGAATAAGCTTGGAGTTCTTCATCCACATTTCATCTTTTCGAAAGGAGAGCAATCAGCTGAGGGCCTCAAGAGCCTTCCATTGAGAGGGAAGGGACCAGTCCCTTTTCTCCCTTTGTATCTTGATTTCATCTATCGACCAAATAATACATTGGTGATATTGGTCCATTGTCATTTGTTTTTATTTTGTTCCTATGTTCATAGTTTCACTTAGTTTTGTTTAATTCTTGTTAGCTTAGTTGTTTTCTAACCTTTCACCATACACACCATGACTAGCAGAGTCTAACTAGGCATGTAAGCACTCACTTTTGCTCACATTACTGATCTAAAAGAGTGCAACAGATTACGGCACTATACTGGGACTAAGGTATAAATTCCTCCCTCATTTGGGCTTCATTTTTCTTTTCCTTTGATTTCACCCACTGAATTCTAAAACCGTCACGACTGAAAATCAGCCAATTCATATCTAAATTGAGGAGAAATTGGATCCATTTTCCCCGGATTCTTTGACTCAAAGTGCCATGTATCGCCATTCACAAAGCATCGCACTTAAGCTTTTTCTCTTCTATTCGTCCAGGCGCCAAATGCTACTGTCTACACAGTAGGCCGCACATTTGACCCAAAAATTGGCATTGTAAGACTTTGGATGTTTGAAAAAATCATTTTTCCTGCTTAAAATGATAATGTAAGTTCAATACTACAACCAGCTTAGGCCCCTCAACTTATAAGGGGATCATTTAGCAAACCTAGGCACTTAGAGGGATAATTCATTGTCCCCATTGCGCTTGCCTCTTTGCTTACCAATATAAGCAAAAACATCAATCTTAAAAGCACATCTAAACTCACATACATTTCGGACCAAAAGTCAAAAGTAAACAACTAGCATGTCTTCTTGGGACATTATGCCATCTTAGAGAATCAAAAGGATTGAGAAATTGATCTCACTTCTAAACAAAATTTCAAACAAAACTTTAGAGAGGACAAAGGCTCTTTTTGAGACCCCTTAGTTCTTACTTTTTGTCAAACACATTCTTGTAAGGGTCCATACACGCCCACATGTCAACAAAACTAGGATATTGTTTGAATTTCTGCTTTCTTAAACTCTCCTAGTTTTCTGAACTAAGAGAGTTAAAAGTTTGTAACGGGCCCACACATCTACGGCTCAAATTCAGAAGCTAGTTTCATGCTTTTAGATTAACTCACACATAGGAGATAAAGGATAGTAACGGAACACAATGTCCACATGCTAGTTCTTAGGGCTTTTAAAAATTCTAGTTGCAAATTCAATGAATATCTAGTTGATTGTGCAATCAAACTCTTAGAAAGGACCAAGCGATGTCCACATGTTGCAAGGTGACATCTAACAACTAAAAATTGGTACACTTTTCACTCACACACAAAAGTCACTTTTTGCACTCACATAGCCCTCGCCTTTGAAACGCAGGTCTAAGTAGGTTTCCAAGGACTCAAACACCCCATCTTTTCTCTTGATCGGACTATCCACCCTAATCTTTGAATCAAACGTAGGTTGGTTTTTCACCCCCAAACTCTCATTAAAACACTTCATTTAAAATCTTTATACCAACTCACTAAGTTGTCCTCCATAGAGGTGCCAAAAGAAGATTTTAGTTCAGGTAGGATTCTCGGTAGGTATCCAAATAAACCTCCAATATCTGGTTCTCAATTTCAAACATAGAAGTTTGACAAATAGGGAGCTTTTAAATCCTCCAAGTCCAAAACGCTCCAATCAAATTATAAGGCAGGGAGATGTCTGGAAGGGTCGGCCGAGGTCCCAAGAGTTCAGGCCCCCTTGAGGCACCTATCTCTTGGACGGGATCCAGCCTGGGACCCATTTCTTAGGCCAAAAAAACTAAATGTCAAAGGCTGGACCGGTGTTCTTTAGTGACCAATTAGACCACCGTAGTTGCGATTTTGGGTTGCAATCGCATCTTGATTGGATTTTGTATTATTGGGAGGTATCGCCACTCTTTCGGGATATTGCACCCCACCCTCACATTATAACCAAAGTTATTTATTCTCACTAGTGGCCCTCCGTGACTTCGCACTCACTGGAGAGTACTATTGGAAGGTCCGCTGCTATTTGAGAGGAAGGACGCACGCCTCTAGGACACGGCATCCGCTTTTTTTTCCACCACGCGGACAAAACCCTCTACCCATATATATGTTGCTTACTCAATTATGTATGATATGATTCGATTACAAATTGACTTTTTTGGTACATATATTGTAGACACTTTGCAAAGACTCTTGGCTTTATATTTCTCTCACCACTTGCTGTAATACATTCCACACAATTAGTCCGACATCATTGGGAAACCATTGTAATCCCCCGTCGTTCATGACGCTTGCTCAATATCCCACCTATCTTAGGGGAAGTATCCGGTCGTACTCGCTCAACAGTACCTCTTTCACACACTCCTACGAGTGCTACAATTTTAGGATCAGCTTTGCTTGCTTCTACTTTACTTGGGTCCACTTCCCCAAGGTCATCCATCCTCTAGCTCCCCTTACACGGAAGCAGAGGACCCACTTCCTTCAAGGAGGGAGCACCAACCCACCTAGTCCCTATCAAGGATCAGGTTCACAACACACCATGGCCGAAGCTAACCCCTCCACCCCCACTAGCTGCATGCCATACTTGGCATCTCTCAACATTTCGGATCTCAACAAGCTCACTAATGATCCCATATTGCACGACGCCACATGGCCTGCAATGCCAACCAAACTTCCCCATTCCAAAGTTTGAAGGGAAGCAAGTGTGGGATGACCCCGCCTAATCATAAGCACCTTCACCTATGGTGTTCTTCCAATAGTATCATGGAAGATTCTGTCAAATTACGTCTTTTCCAACACACACTCACAGGCCCATCGACCAAATGGTATGAAGATGAAGCAGTGTCCGGTCCCACAACCTTTTGAGTCATTAGCCAAAGCCTTCGGACATTTTTCCACTACTAACCGACACGACAATGCTCTTGAACTACTGTCCAATTTCAAATGGGCCCCCGCCTACCCACATTGTCAATTACATTCATGAGTGGCTTAGGCTAATGAAGTTTGTGTAAAGCGGAAACCACCGGGGCAACAAGGTTTGACCCTCGGGTTTCTCAGGTCCCTTGTCAGCCTTCTTCTTGGAAAAGATGTCGCCTCCACCTTCCCTCAATCTGAAGAAGAAGCCATCAGTAAGGCTCCACAATATGACCTCATCTACGCATAGTCACGATACTTATACACGGTACTTCCTCGATCTTCCCAAACCGTGCTGCTTGGGTCAGACAAACTCGGGATGTCTCATTCAACAGAGACGGACCTATTGGTGCTACCATGCATCATAGTCTTCACAACTTCCAAACTTACCCACCGCATGTAGCTGGGACACCTCAATACCCACTGGTATATAGGGGCACTTCTTATTACTCCCCACCGTATTATCAACAATACCCCTCTGTTGCTATACCTCCTCCCATTAGTGGACCACCACCAGTGCCTCCCATACACCCACCTCTTCCAAACACAAGTGGGTCCCTCTCCACATCACCTTATAGTACTAAAAAAAGCACCACGCCGTCTCTATGTAACCTTTACGGAGCTGCATCTACCCACAAAAATCCATATTTCCCATTTCCCGACCCTCCACAACTCTATGGCTCCCCAAGCATCCCAATGTAGGAATTTTGTTCAACCTTCCGGCTATCGCCAGCATTCGTAATTTTGAACAATTAAATACAGCCCACCCAACTCAACCATCGAACAATAATGGGAGGAAAGGACGGAATCGGAACAACAACAACCCCAATCAAGTTGGGAATCAACCCCAAAAGAACCAACCTACTAGGGGAAAAAATAATCAAGGGAATAAAAACCCCTAGGGGGGAAATAAAAAAAGATGTCAAGAGAAAAATAACAATAACCTTCGAACAAACTTCCCTTGTGCTCTTTGTGGAGTGTACTAACATTACACCCACCATTGCCCCCATATTGTTGATTTCAAAAGGTTAAAAAACTCGAAGTGCTCCTTCCCGCTAACCCTCAACAGTAATAACAACAATATGCTAACAACCTCCTCGCAGATTGAAAAATTTTATTTTACATCGTATGCCATAACACCTGTTCAACAGATGTACAAATATCCCCACTCCTGTAATGGGACAATATCACAATCCCAACAATCCAAGAGAACGAACAATTCTCCTCACCAACGAGGAAAAAATACTTCTACAAACACTTAATCGCCGCATCCCCCAACAAATGAGTTCACTCCTACATCTGTTGAAACAAACCCTACACCGACGGACCCCCGTTGATGCTCCCTTTGCCCTTCCGCCGAACCACCACCACCATTACGCATCCCTCGCATCCTTATGCTAGGAATGTTCACAACTCGTGCTCGTGCTCATAACTACAGCTTAGATGACTTAGCACAATCCCCGTCACATGTCGCTTTGAAGTCTCTCCAACTTGCTCCAACACAACGGAAATCACCATTTCCGCATCGGGGCAAATGACCCCGCAGATACCCGGAATTTATCACTTTTCACCTTGATAACTGCGAACCTCGTCTGCCTTCCCCACAATACCGCTATTCAAATCCCCGCTAAAATACGGAACATCACAGTCCTTCGATGCATCATCGATGAAGGGGTATCCACATGCATCATGTCCAAAACCGGTGGTACAAACTTGGTTCCCTGTAACTCTTACCCTCCGCCATCACATTACAGCCTAAGGACGGAAGACCATCATCTCCTAAGGGATCTTCCAAAATGTCCCCAGAACTCGGAGGCAAAACCATTCTCATCGACATTGGAAGTTATCGACGCTTCACTAGAATACAATATCCCGCTATTGCATTCTACATGTATGCTATAAGTGAGCATCATCAATCTTTAGGACAATCATGTTCCTCACAACGGAAAGATAGACCATCGCACTGCTACACACACGAGCCAAACCCATCGGCTGCCCCTCGATAACATGCTTCCACTCATTCATACAAGCTAAGACGTATACCCACTCGCCGAGATGGGTCCCGATTTTTAAATATCCATCCTTGTTAGGGGACGTATCATGGAGCACCACCCATCCTACACCCAACTGTATGCCGGGCTCTCTAAAGAAACTCTCCAGAAGATACTAATTCTCAGAGGTTTAGTCATCCCCGACACCACCACCGCAGTACTGACTCCCATTGTGAGCTCTCTGCACTCCACACCCTCGGCCATTCACTTAATCCACCCACCCTGTGGACCTAATCCCATTTGGGGTCGGGGCCTCCTACCCCCACCTAAATTTCTTTTACCCACCTCCCAAGTAGAAGATTTCTAGGTAGCCTAACGCCACATCTCTCCCAATATGGTGTTAGGCAATCCCAGCTGGTGGTACTCTACATCCACCGAGATGGTCCTCACCCACAGGAGGGCTCCCATGACGCATTCCCCGCCCTCACCCCACTACCCTCAACACTCCCCTACTCCCTACCCCATCAAGTACTGGGGCAGTTTAAAGACAAGGGAGTCCAGCCCACTTCCTCCCTACAAGATATCACCACCCATGTGTTAGTGGACAGTGAGGGCCACCAAACCAACAACCTGTCTCCTCATCACCGGAATTACGGAATTTAATTCCCCAATCCCACACTACCCATTCCTACTACTATCACTCAACCTTCCAAGAGTAAAGGGTTGAAGACCAAATTGCAGCTATTTGTTCCCGGGATATGGCCATTACACCCATCATTGTCCATCACCTACCGCTTAAGTATTAGACATCGTGAAGTCACACTTTAGGAACAACCCACGCTCGCTATCGCTCCAATGACATACATCAGATACATTCGCTATGTCACATTCTCCGCCAATGAACGATGAGACTCTTTGCTCTCTTTGTGATTCACCGGCTCATTTTACATACCAGTTGTCCCATGACCATTGAATATCGACGACGTCAATTGGCCCTGCTTCAACAACCCGCAGAATAGGCGTAATTGACCCTACTTCATCATCGGTGATTCAATGGCCATTTCCTCGAACTGGCACTCCCTATACTTCCATGGTTCTTAGATAACACATCCCAGGTTCTACCCAATCCACCTAACTCTCATGCCCATTCTTCTAGGGATACTCTACACCCAACCACCACGGTACCTCTCCTTCAATATCCGGTTTATGTCGAGTGAGCCCCCACCCTCTACCCAAAGATTTCTCCGCTCCTTCAAAGGGTAAACCACATCACCGATCAATTCTCATCGAGTGAAGGACAGATGGAGTGAGACATGGACGATGGACGCCGGAGTGAAATGGACGGACCGGAATGGACGGACGGATGGATGGACATGGAGGAAGGAGGAGGAAAGGATGGAGGAAATGGATGAATGGATGGAATGGAATGGATGGATGGATGATGGAAAGGATGGATGACGATGGACGGATGGACAGGAGGAGGAGGATGGATGGATGGATGATGGTTGGATGATGGAGGGATGGTTGGTAAATGGATGGATGGATGGAGGAAGGACGGAGGATGGACATGGATGGATGGATGGACGGATGGAGGAAGGATGGAATGGATGAGGACAGGATGGATGGATGGATGGATGGATGGACGGAAGGAGGAAAGATGGAGTGGAATGGACGGACAGTGGAATGGATGGAATGGATGGAGGGAGTGGAAATGGAGGATGGAGGAGTGGATGGACATGGAATGGAGCCGATGGAAGGAAGGATGGATGGATGGAGGAGGACCCGGAGGATGGAATGGATGAGGAATGGATGGATGGATGGATGGAGGATGGAAGGATGGAGATGGAAATGGAATGGATGGATGGATGGATGGATGGATGGATGGATGGAATGGATGGATGGATGGATGGAATGGATGGAATGGAATGGATGGATGAAAGATGGATGAAGGATGTGAATGGATGGATGGAAGGATGGACGGATGGATGGATGGGGCGTACTATCTACAAAGAACAATTCGCATATCTTTCTTCAGAAGTTAAGACACACTTAGCATGGGGCATGCCCGCCAAGCTTGTACACACTTCTATATTGTTTCACACCTTGTGGAAGGTCGGATTTACGGGTTCCTTTCTTCTCCAACGGATTGATCTACATGGTCTCACTCTTGCTCTCCTTACAACACCATTCTCCTTTAAACATGATGAATTTCGGCTATACGCTTTTCTCCTAACCTCATCCATCGGGGCATCTGCTATCACTGAAATTTCGTCCACATTAGTATTTACAAGAACTCCGCATCGCCAAGCATAGAAAAAAAAAATTGTCATTCATGGTACAAGGATTAATTCCACAAGACGTTAAAAGGGTCAAAACTATACAAAATGGCCAAAAAATAATTAAAGGCGCTTTGCACCATTGCCATACAAGCAAGAACTTTTTTCGCACTGGAGTGCATATATGCGCCGCTGTGGGTGCAAAACCCATGCTACCGGGCCAAACGACGCATTTATGAAGTCGGTCGGCCTTCCAACCACTAATGGATCGGCTCCCAAGTCAATTTGACATCAAATCCGAGCTCAACTGGGAGGCTTCTGTCAAAGACCCACTAATTCTAAAGAGCCCCTTTTAACATTCAAAAGAGTTGCATAATAACCCAATGCTTGGCTATAAAAAGACATGAATGACCACCATTTCCTTCAAGGAATTCTTCATACTATGTCACGAGATTGCTAGAGACCCCTTCTTTGGCAACACACTTGTAAGTCGATTTCATAAGCTATTCACCCCTCAATTGAGTGTGAATAAGCTTGGAGTTCTTTTCATCCACATTTCATCTTTTCTTTGGTGAGAGTACCAGTTGAGGGCCTCAAGAGCCTTCCATTGAGAGGGAAGGGACCCGTCCCTCTTCTCCTTGTGTATCTGATTTCAGCCCATCGCACCAAATAATACATTGGTGTTATTGGTCCATTGTCATTTGTTTGTATTTTTGTTCCTATGCTCATAGTTTCACCTAGTTTTTGTTTTACCTTTGTTAATAGTTTAGTTGTTTCTTTCTAACCTTTTACCATACAAATGTCATGACTAGCAGAGCCCAAACAAGGGTACAAGCACTCACTTTTTGTTCTCGCATTACTGGACGAAAAAAGAGTGCAAACACAGCACTATGCAATAAAAATAACATTGACCTTACTTTTAAATGATAATGATGATTGGCCTTACATTTTATATTTATCCCAACAATACATTTACAGTATCTAAACATAACACAGTCAAAACAGCCACACCCTTTCTATCACATTTTTAGGTTATCAAGACAACAAGGCTAGCGGTTGAGAGTGCCTGACAGAGCCCATTCTGGCAACCTATGTGCGCATGCCATAATTCATGCATCCTGTTGGCAGCCATTAATGGCAGTTGTCAGAGGAAAAATCAATGGTATTTCCCCAAATGGAAACTATAGTTTCTAAAAACATTCGACAACTCCCTCCCAAAGGCACATAAATCTATTCAAAGGTGGATGTGTGTCTCAAGTAACGCCAAACACCACTCCACGCTTGCAGACAGAGTAATGAGGTTTAATAGCTGTCGGTGAAGTGTATGAGGTGGATGGGGTCTGAAGGTTAAAAGAAGCATTCATCAACCATAATACTACCATAAGAAAATAAAAAATATGTAATTTATGCAGGAAGCCGTCCGTGCATGGATTAAAAGAATGGTGGATATAAAATATCGCATCCAAAGAAAATTCTATGGAAGGAATTAAAATTTTAATGGTTTACATTGGACGATCGTAGGTGAATACATGAGTACAATAACCACGGTGCATGGTGCACAACAATGAAGGTTAGGATTGGCACGCTCATCATAGAAGAACGTATTGAAAAGGGAATCAACAAAAGAAAATGCGTAGGTGGTAAAGGCCTACAACCTCCGTGCAAAGGAAAATGAGAACGTTTCAATGCAGTAGGTTACACCGGGTGACTTCTATGGAAGATAGAATCAGAGCATCATCTCGTGGGTATAAAGTAAGTTTACCTCCGTGGTGAGGGGACAATCCCATCACCAGTAAAAATTGAAGGGAAATCATCACCAAATTCACATAGTGGACAAGCGTATTGGTGAGGATATAGCTATACATTACCAAGGCATCGAAGGGAGAATTACACAAAAACATGTAACAATGAACTTACCACCCAAATCCAATGTAAAAATCTACCAACATTAAAATCAAAACCGACAAATACATATGAAAAAATGCCCCAAAATGGCGATTGAATACCTATCGATACAAACTACCACAGTCATAGAAAATGTCCATATTAGATTCAAACGCCCACAGTCATACATGGATAATGCCCATCGTAATAGAAAACGCCCCTGTAAATATCAGACAATTATAAAAAAATTGCAAACATTGGTAACCTAGGAATTTCCCTGACAACAGGACGACCCAAGCAAGATGATTTGACCCAAAACCCACAGAAAAGAAAATCTCAACTTAAAATAGGCAAGGAGTATTTCGAAATCCAGCACAAAATTCAACGAAATCCATTTATAAAATGATAAACCAGGAATCAGATGACGGTTAGAGTTGAAATTGCATGTCATGAAAATTCAAACGAACTTCTGGTAGCTGCATTTCCATCGCTATCACGGTTTCACTTTTTAAAATTTTCTTTTTCTTTTGTTAAAGACACTTATACATTGGCTGAACCCTTCTTATAGAACTTCTCCACATTAACACACAGTGGTAATTTCGCTATGTCTACATCGATTCCATGTGCATACAACCATGCAATATAACTATAATAGAGATTGATAATGATTGTAAATCTATACATCCATGATTTAAATGCTAAAATACAACATCCGTGAAAAATTACAGCACAAGAGTAACGCAAAAACATAAAGGTCCCAACCAAGGGACAGTAGTTGTCCAGTTAGATCGCTGGACTCATAATGATATTAGGGAAATCAATTGAACGCATTGCATCTTTAAGATGAAATCATCCATTAAAATCATCATACAGATCCCCACATAGATTTATAATGCATTATACTCTATAAAACAAACGAGCATACCTTTGCCTTGTCGCCCACCTCAAATGACGTCCATGCGCCCGCGTCAGCCTCCCATCTCGTTGACCATCGACCCTCATCGGTACCTCCCAGCCTAATCTCTAGGTGCTATAGCCCCATAGCCCCCGAGCCGCAAAGGGGCCACACGCTATCCGCATGGTACGCCTAGCTCCCAGCTCACCTCGCAAGGTCACGCTACCACTTTATCCAAGATGGAAAACCCAACTCCTCACAAGTAATCATTCAAGTCACAACTGGGTAAAATAACATTACGCTAATAGTTGATCCCTTCTTCCTCATCTCCCTTTCTTTATAGAGTTTTAGACGTCCAACTTTCTTAAATCACATTTTAAATTAAGTTTTAATAAAAATATTCTAAATATTCTCCTTCACACATGTGTCGTCCATTCCCTTCTTCCTCCAATAATTATTTTCTTTAAATTTATTATGTCTCTTATTTCCCCACCCAATCTAGAGTTGCTCCTAAATTTACTCTAGGTGTTCCTAGATTCCTTTCCAGGTTTAAATACTTTCCTAAAAATGAAGTTGCTAATTTAGTTCATTTTTAGAAGGTTCTTAATTGCAGATTCCTTACTATGTTGACCTCACTTTTTACCATAAGTTCCTTTCTTTCCCTTATTATGTTTCCTCCATTCCTTAGTTTCCTAATTTTTATTATTCCCTTCTTTCCCCTTTTTATTAGAGCTAAAATGGCAGTTGCACTAATTACTCTTTTCCTTTTTATTATTAAATTGATATCTTTTTACATTTTCACAAGTTAAATAATTTATTTCTTCTTTACAATTTTTAAATCCACTGATTTAATTAATTTCTTTACTCTCTTCATTTTACCCAATTTTTTTTATGAAAACTTAAATTATTACGTAAGTGGATTTTAGTTTAAAGTTTTATTTTTATTCTTATAGGGTCTTTTCTTAAGGTTAGACAAAAATTTTACCCTAGGGAAGTTTTAGGCTTAGGACTTAGATTCTGAACTGGGTGACATTTAATTAGGGAGGTTGTTTAAGAATTTCTCAAAGTGTTAAATATCTTAGGGCCATATAGGTTTGTTCCTTCATCAAAGACAATGCAACATGCCCTTCAGGATACACCATGTGCTCCAAGGGTGCCACTCACCTCGTTCATTTCTTTTGCGCAATGTGCCCTTCAAGATGCACCACGTGATCCAAGGGTGCCACTTGCCAACTTGTGTTTCTTTTG
>SNQJ01S0116481.1:0-17516 GCA_010110895.2 Picea sitchensis | reverse complement strand
TATATTGGCTATGAGTACATTGTGCCTGGCTTGCTAGTGTATTAGATTCTCTAGTTGACCAAATCGTCCACGATGTGAATGTTTTGGGTTTCAATAATTCTACCCGTTTTTGTCGATTTGTCCAAGTTTTGGATTTCATTGGCTATGTTTTCATTTTCTCTAGGTCAAATCTATAGTATCATTATGTTTGTCTCGTCCACTCGTGGAACTCTAGCTTTGTTGGTTCAATGCTCTGAGTACCTTGGTGTGAGCTTCTTGTTTTTTCTAGTTTTTGTTTTGTTGACAAAGTGAATAAAATAGAAATAGATTGGTTCGAATTTTAGCGGCGTGGAGATTAGTTTCTTATGTTTTCTTTGGTTTTTAATTGCTTTTTGAAAATGATTTTTCTTTTTTATATTAATTATCTATTGTGGCATTTTGAATTCCTTTCAAATTAATCTTTGTGGAAGTAGAAAGGGGGAAGGGAGTGATGTGCTGCAAGGATTCACATGTATCAAGTTATTAAGGTTACAAGTAAAAGATACTACTCTAGGGACTTTACATATTTTTCTTTTTGGAGTTTCGAAAAGTCAATTTATCATTTAGAATATTAAAATTCCACTTAATGAACTAAAATTCTATATATATTTTATTTTCAGAGTTTTATAGACTGAATTAACATAGTAATACTAAAGTTAAATTTAATTAAGTGAACTTCTAATATTTATAGATTTTCTTTTGGCAATTGATTATTGGAAAAATTATAGAATAACTACCTCTCACTTCATAAATTGTTTTTATTTTTTATTTTATTTATTTTAATTTAATGTTTAATAATAAGCCACACTATATAAATATAAACACTTTGTGCATAGAATCACTAAAACACAAAACATTTAGGCCTCACAAAACATAATTTTGTTTCACAACAAAACAAAAACTAAGAAAAATAAAAACAAGAAAAACAAAATATTAAAATAAAAAGTGGGGCCCGACGTGCTCACAGTGATGGTAGCCTATAACACTTTGCATGATTTGGTGGACTAGAGAACCTAATACATGGGCAAGATGGGCCCAACGTACTCGTAGTGATGGAAACATATGGTACTTTGCAAAATCCAGCTTACTAGTTGAACACACCCACAATGGAACGAATTTCCTCCCATAACATCAAGCCCAATGATTCTCTTCTATATCGTAGTCCAATGCTCCACATAATGCGAAATAAACCTTCTGCAACCATCCGTAGGTATAATAATACACCCAGGCAACCTGAAACAAATGCTAGAGTTCCATGGCTACACAAGAAATATGACACCCATGCTTGAACAACGACACGTAAAATCACCCAAACACAAAAAATTCTCGCCATCGACGATTTACTGATCGAAGAATTTAATACACTAGCATTCCGAACGACACATAAAATCACTCAAACAAAAAATATTTAATTGCACTCACGTATGTTTTATTCCAATTACTATTA
The DNA here is from genome assembly GCA_010110895.2 of Picea sitchensis. Lineage (NCBI taxonomy): Eukaryota > Viridiplantae > Streptophyta > Pinopsida > Pinales > Pinaceae > Picea > Picea sitchensis. Next base: position 16,051 of record SNQJ01S0116481.1, on the reverse strand, counting down.
TGTTTTTCTTGCTCTTTGTTTCTCTATAATATTTGTTTTTAATTACATGGATTTATTTTTTTTCAATAACTTTGTAATCAATGTTTGTTTTTGTTCAAGGTCTCCTTTTGGAGTTTGTTTATATATTTCAACCACATAAATCCTAAGAAACTAATTTCAACGCTGCTAAAATTTGAAGCAATCTATTTCACTGCATTGACCATTTGTTGATCAGAGACTTTAATAATTCACATCGCCAATGATTTGTTGAAAAGATAATTGAATACACCAAGGTTCTCAAAAAAATGTAACATCACCCAAACCCAAGCCACTCATACCACACATGATTCATCGATCCGACAATTTAATACACCAACGTTCCCAAGAAAATATGTGGTTGTACCCCTGCCAAAAAAATTAAATGTTTTTATATAATTAAAAAAAAAACGCAACCAATAATAAGATAAAAATTTGAAAATTGAAGTCACTTCACACTTGCATCCAATGAGACGCAAGAAAAATCATTCCGAAATTTTTAAAAAAAATCATGATTTATACAATCCTAATATTTAATAGGAATCCCACACTAGGGTACTCATATCCATCACAATTGTTCGACAACACATGTATTCCAATAGAGGACGAACACCTTCAATAACCACTCACACAACCAGATCAAAGATCAACACACCGATATTTTGACGTGGTAAAACCCCTATAGGGAAACATCCATGACCCCAACCAATGCGTCTAGTTGGAGTAGTTTATTAATGAAAAATAAAAATATTACAAAGAGATTTTACAAGATATTTTCTCACAGTCGATCATCGAAAAATGACCCTCCATGCCCTTGAAATAGAGATCATGGACCAATCGGGTTTTAATCCATAGATCAATGGATGTTAAGATTGAGGAGAATATGAACCGTCAGATCAGTCTATGTCGGGAACATATCGTGACCGTTGTATTTCCTAACTACAAATGCATACTAAATAAACACACTAAGAAACACACTTTTACCTAACGACACATTAGACCAAGCAGATCTTAGCTAACTCCTAAGTGTCTAAATATCCTAACATCTCCCCTTAAGAAAAACTTGGGATAGGATTGAAGGATTTCATTAGTGACACAATAGGAGAAGGAAGGAGACATTAGAGCCTATCCCCCCTTAATTACAACTTCCTAAAATCCTAACATAGATCGAAGTTTGGAAAACTTTGCTTATGTAAGAGACTTTGTGAAAATGTCTGCAACTTGATCTTCTGTAGGGAAAAATAACACTTCAATAACTTGATCATGAATGAGTTTTCTGATGAAGTGCATATGTAGCTAGATGTGTTTTTTGCATTTATGTTGAACTGGGTATTTGGCAAGCTTGATGACACTCTCATTGTTGCACCAAAGGCTAGTTGGATGGTGCTGCTGGAATCCAAAATTTGAAAGGATATGTTGAAGCCACAAGGCTTCCTGACTTGCATTTATCACTGCTCGGTACTCTGCTTCTGTTGAAGAAAGTACAATATCCTATTGTTTCTTATAGGCCCAAGTGACAGGTTCCGAACCAAGGCTAAAAACATAACCTGTAGTAGACTTCCAATCATCAGGGTCATCGACCCAATTTGAATCAGTGAAACCAACCAATAAAGGAGTCCCCTCTGAACTATAATGGATCCCGAACTGAACTATACCCTGGACATACCAAAGTATCCTTTTAGCTGCTTTCTAATGGCTTTCATGGGGTGTTTTCATATACTGGGCAACAAGACCAACAAAAAAGGAAAGATCAGGATGGGTATGAGTCAAGTATAAGAGGCTACCAACTAATTGACGATACAAGGTGGCATCAAATTCAGGAGAAGTACAAGTAGCAACAAGATTGAATCTAGACTAGAAGGGAGAAGGGGATGGTTTACAATATTCCATGTGAAATCAACGAAGAAGGTCACAAGCATACTTATACTGGAAAGAAAAAGAAGGTCATAATGGGAATTTATACTGAAAGAAAAACTCTTTCATTGGTTTGCAAAACTTGAGGCCAAGGAAATAATGCAAACCAAGTCCGGCTATTTCCCAAATTTCTTCTTAAGGATTGTTTCCACATGGTTTAAAAATTTTGAGTCACTACCAAGAAGGATAAGGTCATCAACATAAAGGGACAAGGATTATGAGATGGTTTCCAACTTTCTTATTATAGACATTAGGATCGGAATGACATCTAGAAAATTCAGTCAAATAAGAAATCTATCCATTTGGCATACCAAGCTCCTGGGAGCTTGATTTTCAAGATCATAAAGAGATTTCTACATGCACAAACAAGGCTAGAGTCATTCTAGACATATCCATGAGGTTGTTCCATGTGATTTCTTCTGCAAACTCTGATGCAAGAAGATGGATTTAACATCAATCCGATGACCCTCCCATTTATGTGAGGTAGCAAGGGAAATAACAAGGCATATGGAATTCATTTTTTCTATTTGGGAAAATGTTTCATTATAGTCAATTCTCGAATTTGGGAAAATACTTTGAAACTAACCAAGCCTTGGCAGGTCTTTCAACACTTCCATTTGATGCATACTTGGTTCTCGTGACCCATTTACATCTAACGTTTTTTCTTCCTTTGAAGAGGTACAACATCCCAAGTATCATTTGTCATTAAAGAATGATACTCTTCATTCATTGATGTATCCTAATATGGATGACTTGAAGCTTCAAGAAATGTCCTTGGATCATGAGTCTCTAAACTTTGTTTTTCTCAAAAAGAGAACGAGGCTCCACTAGAACTTTAAGAACATGTCCCATGTTGATTTGAAGGATCAATGACAAGATCACCAATTGATTCTCTTGTTGAATGAAACCATCTAGAAGTGGTGGTGTCGGGTGTCGGGTTCGTGTTTAATGGACTCATCTCGAGGAAGGTGAGTAGGTGGAGGCATATTTTCATCCTCACCATCATCATCCAAGAAGAAACTAGAATAGAAATCGTATACACAAACAATGAAGATGGCACACATGTCAAAGAAGGCACAATCTCCGAATTAGGCTAGCGGGACAAGAGATTTTCATGAAATTTAACATCTCTAATAATAATTTCACAATGTGTTTGAAGAAGCCCATAACCTTTGACATCTCTTAATAACCAAAAAATATTAGTTAATTTCACTTTTTAGTCGCAATACTTTCGTTTTCTCATCGTGAATGTGAGCCCATGCTATACCTACAAATACATGGAAGGACTTACATTTGGTTTAATTTCAATCCAAGCTTCTTCTAGTGTTAATAGCCTTGGGGAGCATTTACCATGTAATTTTCACATTTGATGGTTTCTCACTCAATACTTTAGACTTATCCCTTTAGGATTGGATCATACAATTAACCATTTTTTTTAATGTACATTCTTTCTCTTTGCAACACCATTTTGTTATGGTGTATATGGAATTATGTATTGCATTTGAATGCCCCATGTATGCAATAACTTGTAAATTATTGTTCACATATTCCCTCCATTATATGTTCTTAACCTTGAATTTGATGTCCAGATTGCTTTTTCTACAAGGGCTTTGTAGGCCGTAGGAACTTTAAAAACTTCATTTTAATTTTTTAAGAAGTAAACCTAAGTAATGATGAAAGTCATGTATGAATGTTAAGAAACACTTTGATGTCCTGTGGTGCTAGAAGGAGAAGAAAGGGGACTACACAAGTCACTATGAACAAGCTTCCAGGATCCGAGGTGTCCCAAGAAGCACGCTTGTCAAAACTATTATCTCAATGATATGTTTGCCGAGAACACAACCGTTACAAACACCATCTCTGCATGAAACAAGAGGAATAATGTTAATCCCTAAATAGTGGTTCACACCCCTTTAATTGGGGCATATTATATATTAGTAATGTTATTCTTTTATTTCATAGCTCTAATTTTAGGCCATTAGTTGTAATTATACCCCTAGTCTCCTATATATACCAAGGAGACATTTTCATTTTGAATCATCTTGTAATTGTACATTTATGTGGGCATAAGGAGGTTGCCCCCCAAGAGGCTTATTATCCTAATTTATCTCTTTATCACATTGAGTACTTATTCCGAGGTTTTTCTATGCTATATTGACATTTGGTTCTTAACATATGGTATCGTGAGCTCAAGATCTTGTAGTTTCACCGCTACATCTCGTCACACCTGGAATTTTCTATGGCTAACTTTTTTTTCACAACGCTTCGTATGAACTAATTTGAGGTTATTTAGTAGACTCCGGACAAGGTAATGCTAGTTAAAATTTCATCGAGGCCTTATACTGTAGATACAACCCGTAGCAGAAGTTCGAATCTTCTTTGAACCGAGTCATTGCGAATTTTATTATAAACAATTTTCTTAACGCTGCACCTTGGAAAATTGGAGTATATTCACAAATTAGTATCGTATCCTGTGGTAAATGTGTTTATCTCTCGGTCATCTTTACATTTGTATATACACCCCCTGGGTTTAAAATAGGGTATCCTGACTAGTCCCATGACTAGTCTCAAGAAGGTGTCTTGTGTAAAACAATCATAACTTCTTCCCAGAGTATCCAAATTGAGTGAGACTCCATTTCACTGGATAGTGGACATTCTTTAGTATTTTTGGTATGAGTTTTAGAATTTTATATCAATCATTTCGTAAGTAATGCTATAAAAGTGAGATCTCCTAAAAGGCCAAAAATCGCCAAGTGGTGGAAGATACCATAAACTCCACTTGGTACATCCAATTTTGATCGTATTCCATGAATTGCAAGTAGAAGAAATATTAGAGAACTACAAAAATAAAGTTTATGTTAGAAAAATGTGACTGCTGTGGAGCAATAACATAAAACAAATGCGTAAACAAAACACAAAAGACACACAATACAAGAGAGACACAAATTTAATTGGTTCACCCAAGCATACATCCACCGCAGAAATTGCTGTGTCCTTCCTTTTATTATTATCTAGCAAATGAAGGGATACAACCTACAACAAAACCCGTTGTAACTTCCTCTTTCTTTCTCTCTCACAATATCCTCTCTCGTATCACAATATTCACCATCATCCATAGCCATTAATACATTTCATAAATGAGGGTTGCCTCTAGGAAAAACCCTAACATAATCTCTACTGCTAGATTCGGCTTAATCTATAATGAACGGTCCATTTACAATGAAATTACAATATACTTTTACAATGCATGAGTTTCGTGGGTTTTGCCCCCAAACCCCCCATCTACGCCTCGGAACCCCCACCGGGGGCTCGCTGCCCCGTGACTCCTCCACTGGGATAGCCTCCCCGACTTCAAGTAGAGGGGTACTGCACTCCCCCCGCATGGAAGAATGTACATACTGGGTGTAAATACTTCATGGGGTATAAACACGGGCCAAAGCAAGGGACCTCGAATCAGAAGATAATCAGTCTACAACCAACAATCTCCCACTTGGATATTGATCTCAACAACTCAATTCATCGGCCAGATATGATGGACTCGAACCTTCTTGGACCTAGCAAATTTCTTATTTTCATCTTCATTCTTAAATACCAACCGAAAGTAGAACTCGCCCCTCGGTTACTCCCTTTGTTAACATGTCTCCAGATTCGCTCTATGTATCTTTTCTAATTTCAATTGTCCATCTTCCAAGTGCATCGTATGAAGTAAATTCCCTCAACTATATATGCTTTTAGTCTTCGAATGGAAGGTCGAGTTCTTTGCAAGGAATTGCACTGGACAATACAAGACAACCGACCGTTTCCCCGCTTCTTTCCCAATTCCATAAACCTTGTAAATAATTTCTTTACTATCCTCAGAGTGAACAACATACTCTGCCTCGTTGTTGAAAGTGAAACAACCTTTGCAGCCGAAATCCAACTTCTATCATCGTTGTTCCACCTATAGTAAAACATACCCTGTGGTGCTTCCTCTCCCGCCAGTTTTATCACCTACTATCTCAATCAACATATCCCCAGAAAATCGAATCCTCCAAAACACAATGCATGTGTAGTAGTACTTCACAATAATTGAATCCACTTTACCGCTTCCCAATGTTCTTTAATTCGGATTGTTCATATACTCGCCACAACTCCTAATCGATGTGCAATATCCGGTCTTGTGTAACCATTGCATACATCAAGCCGCTAACCGGCCGATGAATATGGGACCCTCGACATGTATTTTGTCTCCTCCCCGTCTTGGGACACATTTCCTTAGTTAATTTTGAAATGGCTAGCCAAAGGTAAACTAACTAGTTTTGTGACCGTGATTCTAAACCTTCAACACCTTTCTGCGGTATTCACTCGGTGACAATGTCAGCTTGGTAATTTTCCTATCTCTTGTTATTCTCATACCAAGGATTTTCTTTGCAAAGACTCCAAACTCTTCATCTAAATGAATTGGCTAATTCTGTCTTGAGAACATTTATATATTGCATGTTAGACCCTGCAATAAGTATGCCATATTCATACAATAGTAAGATAATAAATCTTCCATTTTCTCGCTTTTTAAAATGATCACGTTGATCAAAATGACATCTACCATAACCTTTGTTCCATTATAAACATGTCAAACTTCAATACCACTGCATTGGAGCTTTCTTTAGGCCATACAAGCTTTTATTCAACATGCATACCAAATTCTCCTTCCTTGACCATAATACCCTGTCACGTGCATATAAATTCTTCCTCCAAATCCCCACGTAGAAAAGTTGTTTACATCTAACTGCTCAAGATGCAAATCTTCTACTACCACAAGAGCAAATAGTCCTAATTGAAGTCATTTTAATAATAGGAGAAAATATTTCATCAAAATCTATACCTTTCTTTTGTGCAACCCCTTACAACAAGTCTAGCCTGAACCTTTTCCTCCCATCTTCTTCCTTCAACTTGTAAACCCATTTATTCGCAGAATTTTTCCCAGTAACTCAACCAAGTCCCAAGTTTAAGCTATTTTCCAAGGAATCCATTTTCATGTCTTGTTCCCACTTCCTTTTGGTGTCTAACAGCATTGCCTCTTCATAACATTCCTCGGGTTCACCGTAATTAGTCAACAATAAATAATATAATGAAGGAGTATCATTCAGGGTATACTTAACTGGTAGATCTTCTAACAACACTTGCGTGTGTTTGACGCACTGCTCCCGCCGTTGTACATTTTGATTTTCAGTTCCTTTGGAATTTCTTTTTTTTTTTTTTTTTTTTTTTTTTTATGATTGATTATTTTATTTTGTTTCTTTCCCTGCGATTGATTTTTGTACATGACCTTTCATTGAATATGACATCTCTACTCCTAATGATTTTGTTATTTTCATAATCCCATAAGCTTATAACTAAAATCATTAACACCAAATTCAATAAAGGTACACTTCTTGATTTTGCCTCAAGCTTTGTTCTATTTTCTTTATCAATATGGACAAATGTTTACAACCAAAATTTTTCAAAAAGGAATAGTTTACCTTTTTTCCTCATTCATTCCTCCTCCTGAATTCTACCTCATCCAAAGAGCTTGAAGGTCCCTCTCATGCATTAAGTAAACAACAATATCTACATCATTTGCCCAAAACTGTATGGGCAAACCAACATGCAATCTCACATTCCTTGCACGCTTCATCCTTCTCGACACACCATTTTCTTGTGGTGTTCGTGGAACTATCTCTCTACGGTAATCCTATGGTATGAACAATAATCATCAAACTCCTTGTCGCATTATTCACCTCCATTATTATCTGATCTCGAAGACACTTCAACTTTTTTCTTGTCCCATTCTCAACTAAAGCTTCCCATTTCTTAAAAGTATCAAAAACATCGATTTTTTGTCAATGCAATAAACCTGAAGTTTTTCTGGTTGCATCATTAATAAAATTAACATAATAATGAGAGCTACCAAGAGATGATACCGAAATGTCCCCATACATCCTGTATGCACAAGCTCTAACTCATTCTTTCTTTCTTTCCAACTCGAAATCACTCTTTTGTTTTCCATAAACAACAATGCTCACAGAAGTCCGTGACCAATTTGTTTAAGATCCGGGTGGCTCATATTTTGTGAAGGATCCGCATACCCTTTTCACTCATGTGTCTCCAAAATTCTATGATGCCATAGTGTCAGATCCAATTCTCAGAGAATCTAAAGATATAGAAGAGCTAGTATTACCAAGACATAGATACAATGTACCTACCTTCTCTCTCCTTCGCTATCACCAATGATCCTTTGATGACCTCCACGCCTTATTCAGGGTCATCATGGATATACAACCTTCACTTGCCAACTGCCCCTCGTTGAAACAGATTTTTCTTAATTCTTGAACATGTTTTACCTCTTCAACAACCATTGGTTTCCATTTCGTTGCTTTTATTTTTACCTTTCCCATTCCAATTTTGCATGGTTTATCATCACCCAATGAACTCCGCCCCAAAAATCACCTGGAACATAATCTAGAAATGTTTCTTATGGGTGTGGTATGAAATGAATCTCCTAAATCTACTACCCAAGACTCGAATATTATCTACGAAAGAAATCAAGAAGCATATTGTAACACATCACCGTTACATTTGCTTCCCCGGGATTTCCCACTATCTCTTTTTTTTTTGGAGCTCTGTAGTCTTTCTTCGATGTCCTTTCTTCCCACAATCTCCAACACTCTATCTTTCCAAGTCTCGATTTGCATCCGCCTTCCTAGAATATCCACGGTTTCCCGAGCCTTTCCTCTATCCTTTTGTTCTCTGCTCTCCATTTGCTCAACGATTTCGTGATGTCTCACCTGCTTTTCTTTCGCATTTCCTCACTAAGTATATCACCAACAACATCATCAACTTTAAAGTATTTGAACTAGAGACAGAGTTACTACAAACATGACCAAGCCATTCCAACTTTCTAGCAACGAAAGCACAAGATTACAAGATCCCTAACCCTCATCATCAAAGTCCACTTTATTAACTTAGTTGATTAGGTAACCGTGATTAAATTCATTTAATGACTCCGTAACAAACCCACCCTCCCACATCTTCATATTAAATAATCTCTCTTCATTAGAAATACCTTATTCGACGCCGAGGGTTTTTCATACAATTCTAATAACGATCCATCATCAAACCCTTTCTGTTCTTTTCTTTCAAATATTGAAATCCAATCGACGCTAAGATCACCGTGACGTTCTAGAGCCTTTCTTCACAAGAATCTCCCATTCTTCATCCTTCATGGCTAAATCGAATTTTGCTACTCACCTCAATGGTAGGAATAGATCCTTCCTGATATAAATAGTATTCCATCTCAGATCTTCCATAACTGGTAGTTAATGTTAAATTTCTCAACCCTAAACTTTCCATCTTCCCACATTTCTCCCACTCAAACCAGAACCCTCTTTTCCTGATTGATCTAACACAACAATGAAAACAATAAGACAAAGAAATAAAGAGAGACATGATTAATGGAGTTCACCCAAAGTGGGCTATGTCCACCAGAGAAATTGCCGTCCTTTCCTTTTATTATTATCCAAATAAAATGAAGGGATACAACCTACAAAACCCACTGTAACTTCCTTCTTTTCTCACGCCTCTCTCATCACACATTCACCATCATCCACAGTCAGCAATACATTTCCCTCATAAAAAAAAGGGTTGCCTTCTAGGGCAAAACCCCTAACACATAAATCACTACATTATATATGTGGACCTATAATGAATGGTCCAGATTTACAATGAAATTATACTTTTGCTAGCAGAGTTTAAGCGTATTCTAACCCCATTAGCTTCCACTTTCCCCTCACCGGGGATAGCCCTCGACTCGTGAGAGAGGTACGCCTCTCAGCACTCTCAATGGAAGAGGTACATACTGGGTGTAACATGGGGTATAAACATGGTTTAAAAGAAAGACCTATCAATCAGGAAGATAATCAAGATCCACAACCAATGGGGCTTTCATACCTATGAAGGGCCCAAACTTTGGAGATATAGTAGAATAAATATTGTCTAGAAGAACCACCCCAAACTGTTCAAAAGTGATACTTGGCCAACATGCCACCCAAAAAGGGAAATTCCACACCAACAATCCCTCCGCACAATCCTACTTGGACTCTTGATGAAGGTGAAGAATGCGAAGGGACACAAATTATTTACAAAATAAGATAGTAACAAAAGATGAACTACAAGAGATGGAATTCCAAGTTGAGGGCAAAGATGGATGGTTTCTAATGGAAGGGATTGAAAAATTTCTCAGAATAGAGAGGACACCCTAGTAAAATGTATCCACATGAACTAAGGATGAGGACACAAGGAAGGTGAATCAAGAATGGAGAAACTCTAACTTTGGGTTGAAGACCAAACTACACGCTCCTAAGATATTTATATGAGGAAGTTTGATGACAAAGACCCCATCACATGGATACTTTTAGGGATGGAGCAATTCTTGATCTACATACGTGCCACATACACAAAAGGTATGAATTGCTTCTTTATATTTAGAACCCAACGACTTGTATGGTATATATGGTTGTGTTCTCGCAAATCACTGGCCACTTGGACAATTTTCATGGAAGAAAATGATAGTACACTATGAGGATACAAGGAGCAATACCTTTTAGCCAATTGATAAATCTCAAGAAAAAAGGGTTTAGTTACATAGCACATTGAGAAATTCCAAAGATTGGAATATAAAGGTAACACATATTCCATGAGCACTTGATTGATGTATTCATAGGAACTTAAGAGATAACATTCAACATGAGGTTCACTTTTGGGAACCCAAATAATTGAGAATGCATTTAGGTGGCAAGAATTTTGAAAGTAAAAATATGGCTATACTACTAGAAGGACCAATCCTAACATCTATAGAGAGAATAATGCTCTTTTTTCTAAAACACCTCACTCCACAAGGTTGACACCTCAACAATTGAGTGAAAGCAGCAAAGGGTTTATGCTTTAATTGTGACAACAAGTACGTAAGGGACATAAGTGTGGTGGGAGAAGAAATTATTCTATGATAGATTGTGAAGAGGAAGAAGAACAAGAACATGAACAAGAACCATCTCAATATGAAAACGTAGGAGAGATTTCTTCTGAAGAGTTGACTCTAACGATATCGTAATGTATCATCGAATTAGCACTCCTCAAAACCCCTCAAGATCTCAAAGGATATATCAAAAATAAAAAAGGCAATAGTCCTAATTGATTCGAAGTACCTATAATTTCATTCACTATGTAAATTAGCCAAAGATCTCAATTGCTTTGTATATCTAGCACTGTGAAGCTCAAGTAATGTTTGCAAATGGAGGAACTATCAATTGCTCGTGAAAAATGCAATAAGATCAATCTTACTATTGGGGAATATGTAATGAATAGTCCAATGATTTCTATACCCATGGGTGGTGTTGATGTTGTACTAGAATCCAATGGTTACAATCATTAGGAACAACAATGGATTTCCACTTCTTCAAGAAATTTTCATGAAATTTTCATTGGAAGGAAAATAAATTGAGTTAAGAGGTATCACAAAGGAACCCTGCGAAGGTAATAAGCCTCTAATGGCATGACAAAAATTATTGAAAAGGGGCATCAAGGTGTTATTGCACAACTATTCTCACTATATGTTCAAACATCTAAGCCATCTATCTGCCTAGATCTCCAAGGGATCATCAACATAAGCATTCCAAAGTATTTGAAGATATTCCCAAAGGTCTTCCACCCACTAAATCATGATCATGATATTCAACTAATTTCTGGGAGTGTTCCTCATAACATAAGGCCATACATGATAACACCCTTATGCCCAGAAGAGTGAATTCGAGTGCATGGTTGAAGAAATGTTAGAGGCCAATAATAGACCTAGCCAAAGTTCTTACTCCACCGGGTGGTAATGGTATTCAAGAAAGATGGCTCATGGCGATGTGTCCGTGATTATAGAGAGCTCCAACAAGATCACTATTAAAGTTAAGTTTCTGCCCTGCCATTGATGAGTTGTTAGATGAACTACATGGAGCAATCTATTTCACAAAGTTGGATCTTCGCTCAGAATATCGTGATTAGGAATGAAGGAAGACTATACCCAAAACAACATTCAACTCATGAGGGCTATTATGAATTTTTGGTCATGTCTTTTGTCCTACAAATGTACTTTCCACATTCCAAGGGTTGATGAATTCCATTTTCAAGCCCTTCCTTCAAAAATTTGTGTGTTAGTATTTTTGATGATATACTAATCTATAGTAAGTCTTGGGAGGATTCTAAAACATGTTGACAAGGTGCTACAACTACTAAAGGAGAAACAACTATATGCCAAACCATCCAAATGTTTCTTTGGAGCAAGGGAGGTAGAGTATTTGGGTCATATCAGGACTTCATGAAGGTGTCAAGGTAGACCCTAACAAGATTAAGGTCAAGATGATGACCTGGCCGATTCCCAAAACATTAAAGAATCTTTAGAGGATTTTTGGGTTTGGATGTTACTACCGCAAGTTTGTCTGACACTATGGAAGAATAGTAGCACCTTTAACGCAACTAACTAAGAAGGATGAATTTTCATGGAATTCCAGGCAACCAAAGCTTCTTGAACAACTTAAAGAGGTGATATGCAAAGCTCATGTATTGACCACCTTACTTCACAAACCTTTATTGTGGAATGTGATGCTCGAGAAATGGAATCGTGCTGTCCCTAATGCAAGAAGGAGGCCCCCCTGGATTTTGAAATCTGACCACTCAAGGGAAAGCATCTCTTACACAAACCCATTTATGAGAAGGAAATGATATAATACTACATGCATTGAAAAATGGTATCCTTACTCTGGTAGCTGGTAGGCACTTCAAGGTCAGTACAGATCCCGATAGTCTTAAATACCTCTTGGAACAAAGACTATCTTCGTAAGAACAACAAAATGGGTAACCAAGATATTGGGTTATGATTTTGAAATCATCTATAAAAAGGGAAGCAAAATGTTGTGGCATATGCACTCTCAAGGAAGGATGAAGATGTTGAGGCCTTTCTTTGTGTTATCTCAATAATCCAACCCGCCGATTGGATAATAGAATAAAGTGATGAATGGAATAATGATGAAAAGTGTGGATTCTCATTCAAAGGCTACAACAGGATTCCAAGAGACACCGACACATTTACATGGAAAATGATTCACCATGGTACAAAGATCACTTTATATTTATGTAAGAAATCCTTAACCAAACAAAGGTACTATTGGAATTTAACACCTCCAAAGAGGGGAGGGCACTTGGGATTTTTAAAACCTACCATAGGGTCAAGAAGGGATTTTTCTTTGGGATGGCCTTAAAAAATGATGTTCAAAGGTTTGTAGAATGTTTGGTTTTGCTGAACAAAATAAGGTGGAAACAATTAAGACACTGTGTCTCTTTTATAACCATTAGCCATCCTAATTCAAAGTTGGGACGTCCGGAGGTTTATATGGGATTTCACTGTGGTTACCAGTTCAAAGGAAAGAGTTTGACCATGGTGATTGTTGATAGATCGACTAAGTACACACACTTTGTGCACTCTCTATCCCTTCAAAGCTAGTACAGCTTGCCATCAGTGATTCATGGAGACAATTCAAAGCCACATGTCACCCCAAAGATTATTGTAAGTAACAAAGATCCCATCTTCAATCGAAATTTTGGACATAATTATTTTGTTTGGTACTCAATTGGTTCATAGCTCATCTCATCATCCCTAACTGATGGACAAATTGAGATAGTGAACAAATGTCCGAAGGCCACTGCTAAGCTGGTCTAAGGATAAACAAACACAATGGCCTACTGAGTTACCCTTTATGCATCGGTGGTATAACACTTCCTTTCATATCAAGTAACAAAATGACACCATTTATGGCACTCTATGGATACCCACCCTCCTTCCATAACTTCTTCTCTAAAATAAAATCTAAGGTTCAAGCAATGAAAGATCACATCGAGCATCAACAAAAGTTCTCCAAATATTAAATCACAACTCTTTACCATGGTAATAAAAATCATATGAAACAACAATGTATCAACATCTGTGAGTGAAAGAAGTTTTGAAGTAAGGGATTGGGTGTTTTTAAGACTACAAACTATACAAACAGATGTCCCTACAAGTCAAGAAGGATAATAAAATTATCACCAAAGTACTATGGCTCCTATATGCTGTAAAGGATTGGTACTATGGCTTACAAATTAGAGTTGCCTTCATCTTCACGAGTACACCTAGTTTTCCATGTTTCATGCTTAAGAAGGTTATAGGTTACAAGATCCCAAATTAAACTATATTTCCAGAACTTGACAAGGAAGGAAAAATCATTGGAGCCCTCAAGCCATCATTGACACAAGAATTTTGCTGGCCAGAGGAATAGATCCATTTCGTGAGTATCTCATTAAATGGATGAAACCACCAGCTGAAGATCCACTTTGGAAGATGAGTCTTTATACAAAATCATCCAGAGCTCAAGCCGCTATGGACAACACTTGTCTTAAGGGGAGGGGCATGTTACCTCTAAATAGTGGGCTCATTACCCCTTAATTGGGGCATATTATATTAGTAATGCTATTTTATTTATTTCCGGGCTTTATTAGGCCATTAGTTGTAATTATACCTCCTAGTCTCCTATATATACCAAGGAGACATTTTCATTTTGAATCATCTTGTAATTGTACATTTATGTGGGCATAAGGAGGTTGCCCCCTCAAAGAGGCTTATTATCTGAATTTATCTATTTTTCAAGGCGTTGAGTACTTATTTTGAGGTTTTTCTATGCTATATTGATATTTGGTACTTAAAAAATACCAGTCACCATCTGTTGATTACATAGTTGTTACAATGAGAGATAGTTTAGATGACCAAACCGCTCAGGCCAAAGTTTTCTCAAGTCATCGCTATGAGCAACAAAAACTGATGGAAAATATGATGACCCAAAGTTGTCAAACTTGTGCAACTTGGTAATATCATTAACAATTCCAGTTGCAAGAACATGCTTATGATCTTTTAAATCCTTGATTACAACTTGGTGAGGTGAAAACTCTATGGTTTTACCTTCACCTGAATGAGTGATTTGATATACTGATAGAAGGTTACAAGAAAGACTTAGAAAACATAATACATCATTGAAATGACCATTATCTACTTGAACTGTTCCAGATCCTACAACAGTAAGAGATCTATCATCACCAACAAATATTTTCTTGGTGTTACATTCATTTAGAGAAAAAAATATGGCTTTATCCTTAGCCATATGATAAGATGCTCCATAATCAATAAGCCACTTATCAGAAGAAGAAGTAGAAGTTGTATTGAAGGAGAAACCAGAAGCAGAAAGTGCATGCCCATGAGAAGAACAAGAATAAGTAGAATCAATACTGATGTTTTGCTTCTTCATCGCTACTTCTAAATCTTCCATCTTCTTGAAACATTTGGACTCATCATGACCATCTTTATCACAAAAGTTGCAATGTCTGTCAGTCTTCTTATTTTTAGATTTCGGTCCTTTGTCACCATTAGGAGATGAAGCTGTCTAAATGGGTTTGGGACACTTGTTTTGCTTATTGTTGTGGCGAGGATGTTGCTTCTTAGGATTCTTGGGTTTACCTTTTTGTTGGGAGAATAAGGCTTTGTTGGAGGTACTTGCAATGCTGATTACTCCAAGTTGTACAAGCTTATCTTGATCTCTAAGCAAAGTAGCACAAAAGGAATCAAGAGTGGGTTTTTGATAAGCTTTCCCTAGATCCTCTCTCATGGCATAAAAGGTAGATACAAACACATAATAGACACTACCTAGCTTAGAAAGAATAATATATATGCAATGCTCTTCCTCCAACTTTATCTCACATTCTTCACATGAAAATTTGAGTGTTTTAAACTTAGATAGATAGTATTCAATGCAAGAAAAATAATTTGGACTTAAAGTTAGTATTTGATTTTCTAACTGATGTGCTCGAATAATATTGTGTTTACCAAACATAGATTCAAGATTTTCCCAAGCTTCATCGGGGTCATTAATTTCTTGAAGGGGGAACATTAAATCAGGAGAGATGGACATTCCGATCAATCCACGTGCTTCGTCACTCCTATTATCCCATTTGACTTTCTTATCAACATCAATGGTTTTTTTTT
>SNQJ01S0116480.1:78598-90198 GCA_010110895.2 Picea sitchensis | reverse complement strand
GACATATTGGTCATTTGTTTCTGTTGATACAAGGATTGGCTAAAGTATCGATTTTTGTGATTGGGATGTTGATAAGGCATCCTTGCAACTTGATCCTTACTTCGTATACTTGTAGCTTTTTGTTGATTAAATTTTGGAATTGAATTTTCTTCATGGTCCAAGATTGTTTCTTCTTCGACATTTGAAGACCTCTTTACATCAATTGGATTCACATCCTTTTGAGTTGTAATTTTGATTGGTTCTATATTAATTCCTTTATCCAGAATTGAGACTTTTACATCTAACGATTTCTTTAATTCCACAGGTTCACTCATTGTCTCTTTATCGACTAATGATGTTTTGCAATCTAGATTTTCTTGTAAAGTCTTCTTATCATGCTTCAAATTTTTAATCTGAGTTAATAAGTCTTGATTATGTCGTCTTAATCGTAAGAGTTCTTCCTTATTTTCTGACCTATTGTCTTTTTCTGATACTAGATTCTCCTTTCTTTCATCCTTTAAGATTTTAATTTGTTCTAGTAACTTCTAATTAAGGTTCCTTAGGCAGGTGATTTCTTCCTCCTTTTCGGTTTTCTCCTTGAGAACTCGATTTTCTTGTTTTGAATTTGTATCCCCTTGCTTCTTGTCTTTTGACTTTTTTATTTTAACTAGTAAAATTTGATTACGATTTTTTAATCATAATATTTCTTCATCTCATTCTAGTAGGTCTTTGTCCATGTTTTGTCTTTCAGTCTTTAGTTCTTCATTTTGTGCAATGAGTTCCCGAATACGCTCTTTGAAGTAGCAATTATCTTTCTATGTTAACCCATTAAAATATTTTTCCTTCTCAATTTCAAACTGTAATTTTTTATTGCTCGCTTTATAATGTCCTAGTTCTCCTTCCAATATTCGTGATTTCATTTCTAAGTTATCTTGATATCCTTCCACAATAAATGATTTTTTTAAATGTTTTTTCAATCCTTTTTAAAAAAATTCCTTTTTAAAGCTTCACCAAATCACCTTTATATTAAAGTCTTCAATGGCTTCTTTGGAAATATAAAATTTCTTTGATAATCCCCTTTTTATTTTTCTTTATCTTCAATCTTTAATTAAAAGTACTTTATCTTTATAACCTTAAAATAAATGTTTTTTTTTTTTTTTTCCTTCATATAACTTTTTGACTTCAATTAAAAACCTTTTTAACCTTTTGTTTACTTCTAAATCTCCACCAATTAACTTTAACCTTGCAATAAACTTTACGCCTTGAATAATTAGATGATTAATAGTCACCTTTCAAAGGTTAATATACATTAACTTAATTTGTTAATGGTTAACCTTCCCTTTTTCAATAGTCGCAACTTAACAAAATATGTACGGATGGTTTGGACGGCGAGTTAAAGATGTATGGATTGGACGGCGAGTTAACAAGAAGTTCAGACACAACTGTATGACAGTCACAACAACGATTGGAGGTTGTACGAAAGAGGTCATACAGACAGTATGATGGTTGGACGGCCGCAGATTATTGGCATCTGGTACACATTTTTTTTTTTTAATTTTGCAGTTGTAATCTAATTTTTTATTTTTTATTTTGCAGTTGTAATCTAATAGAATGATTGATATTATTTCAATTGGTGCAGAATTGTATGGCCTGGAATAATTAATTGCTTGATTGCACTGAATTGTACTAACAACAAAAATTAATTATCAACTTGTATGGTTGCCAATTAATTTGTACGGGCAGTATGAATTGTGCTTGGATTGCTCTGTACGGATTACTAATTGAACAACTTGTGCTTACATTTCACTGTATTGATTGTTAATTGGATGAATCATACAATCCAGTAATTAATTCATTGTACTGGCAGTAATAATTAATTCACCATACGGAGATTTTAATTTAATCGTACAGTGACGACTAGTGGTAAAAAGGCAGCAGATGGAAGTACGGTCGATAGTTGTACGACTAAATTTCATACAGTTTGCAGCCAAAAAAAATTGGTGGTTGTACGACACATAAATCTGTACAGTGTTAATGTTATGGAGGTTGTTGTTGATGTGGGTGACTGGAGAGGGTAGTGTGAGTGATGCGTGTGAGTGTGTAAGGGTCGGGGGGTTACGTGGGCAGGGAAATAGGGGATGGTTACGGGAGAAGGGGGAACAGGAGGGAAGGGGAAGGGGATGGGAGGGACGGAAAAAGGGGTACGGGGGTTACGGGGAGGGAAATTAGGGACGGAAGGTAAAGTGGGTAGGGGTCGGGAAGGGGTTACGGGGGAAGGGGAAAGGGAAGGGTATGGGGTAGGAAGGGATCGGGAGGGTTGCGGGAAAGGTTACGGGGATGTGAGGGCTACAGGAGGTGTGTGCAAGGGAGCGGGTACATGACGGCTACGGGAGGTGTGTGCGAGGGAGCGGGGACGTGAGGGCTATGGGAGGTGTGTGTGGGAGTTTATTTATTTATTATTATTTTTAAATTAAATATAAATAAAAAAAAAAAAAAAATTGATAGAATTTCTAATATATAGTATTTCTTTTTCTTTTCTTTTTTTTTAATAATTTTTTCGATTTTTTTTTTTTTCGGCCAAAGGCCTGATTGGTGGTCAAAGACCAATTTTCTCAGAGAAAATCTGAAACGATAGAGTTGGCTAAAAGTTGGATCAGACAAGGTCTGGTGAAGAACTAGCCAAAGGCAGGGATCAGGAAAACAAAGCTCTGATACCAAATGAGACAAACAAAGTTCGCTCACACAAGAATTATCCAAAATACTTGGAATATAACAAAGTAATCCATATAGGACTGTAAATAATATATAAAATATGAATAGATAAGATATAATATGATTACAATTGAGAAATGAGGGCTTGTTTATATACCCACGCAGGGGTGCCCTTTACCAATAGTCATGTCCTTTGAGGCATGACCTTTCATTATTAATAATTATTATTTATTAATTATTATGTTATGAATATCTATAGTATATGTATATTTATGTTCATAACAATAAAATTTGTATAAGGAGGTGTGATACCCCTTTCAACGATTTAAGAGTTTTGCCTAAAATCACAGTGTGCAAATATATAACCTTCAAACAGGGTAAATGAGAAAACCCGTAACAAAACTATTAAGTGTGTGAGTATTTAAAGAGAATGGATGAAGTTAAGGAAACAATAATTATTACTCGACCACGACTTGACTTAGGTCACACGTTAAAAAGTCTTAACATTGTTGATTTTAATCTTCCTTAAACAAAAACCACCTGAAGCAAAGGCCATAGATAAATGCATGGCATAGACAGAGAACGGTGAACATGTGACATTCCACGGAGAAACGTATTGTACAGATAGAGATAAAATGAGAATGTCCTCTACATAGATAGAGGGACCTTTCTCAGAGAAATATATTGCAAATAAAGAGAAGCAAAGAGCATGCATTCTACACAAACACAAAGGTAATCCTCAAAGAAATATAATTTCATAGACAGAGAAGTAGAGAGCATGCATTCTACGTAGATAGAGAGGTAATCCATAGAGGAATGTAATTCATAGACAGAGAAGCACAAAACACACACTTGGTATAGATGGAGAGATATCCCTCAGAGAACTACATAGACAGAGGATTGTTGCCACAGAGAGTGTAATATGCAGAGTATAGGACAATAGATGACACCATATCATAGAGGATGTGTAATATAAAGGAAGGCTTGATACAGAGGACATCTGAAATACAAGGAAGGCATCATGCAACTACTCCTGGGAAAACCATTTTATACAGAAACACTACCTTCAATCCTATTTAAACACCATTGTATCCAAACGATGAGTCTGGAAAATAAGATACTGAGAGGGGAGTACTTACCATGTACTAGAAAAGGACGAACTTGCAACAATGGTTTCTACACTGTAAAAGGGTCCGGCTAAAATGGCCATTTCTTCCTTGTTGATACAGACCTGAACAAGTTACCCTCACGACCATTGTTACCTTACTACCATAAATCCAAACCAGACAACATTGCTACCTTTCTACCTCAGAGCTGAGCAAGGGTATCATCATGGCCCTTGCTACCTTGTTACCACAAAATTGAATAAGGTTACTACCATGGCCATTGTTACATTTCTATCATAGAGCGGAGAAATTTTACCATCGCAGAGGTAAAACACACAGAGAAACTTTACCAAAATGGAATAACTGTGAGGGAAATAGAAGTTTGTGCCTCTCGATTTTGGGGAAGGTTGAATAATACGCCACCCTCACCACACCATGTGAAGCCAACTTAAGTGGCGAGCCCAGAGTGGGTCTTTCCTGCAACATCAGACCAGAAAGAGAAATGGTGGCCTGACACCATTAAAGGATACAACTAACTTATTACCATAAGCCTAGGTTTGGACCATCCTGTAACTACCACCCTTAAATGCTTCTCGATTTCCATAAAGGCCTGAATTTAATTGCAATGTGAACCAGTGGGGTCTCAATAGGGTCATGACTACATAGTTATGTTGATCGTAAGTTCCATATCATGGTTCATTACTATGGGACTTGAAAACCAGCACGTTGGTCTGGAGTTAGTGGTTATAAACCCTAGAATCTTTCCTATGTAAACATAGTGTAAGTATCAAATCTTGAATACATCAATTATAAACATAATGTAAGGCTTGTACAGTAAGTCTTGAATATATTGTTGTATGTGTTATAAACATAGTGTAAGGATTATCTAGTAAGCCATGAATATATTGTTAAATATTTTCTAAATATAGTATAAAACGTATATAATGGGCTGCACATTTATGGCTAGGCTATGGACCTTTATAGGTCTAGCCACTAATACATCAATGTTATAGTGTTACTTCTAAACAACAACATCTAACAAAAAAATTGTTTTGAACTTAAGAACTCTTGAAACCTTTTAGAACAAGTGATGATAATTTTACACTTACCAGGTTGTTAATTAATGGATTAAGACATAATTTTTCTTGTGACATGAAAAATTGTTGTACATAATAGACATTAGTTGTCCCCATTAAAAAATATATATATTTGTTAAATTTGGGGTACATTACACCTGGTTCTTGGAATCATTGTGTTGATTTCTATATTGTAAGTGGAAAGTGTGTCTATACATTCATTCCACTATATCCCTCATAGTTCTTTAAAAAACATTCCCCCTTTGATTAATCTCCAACACCACTCCATATGAGATAGGGACAAATTCATCATCAATTACATCTTCTATATTAATTAGTTTTGTTTTGTTACGATGACATTTTGTTCCCTCATTGTTGGTGCATGTAGAACATTAAAAATATGTGAATTAATAGATTGTTTGAAACATGCCATCTAATATTCCTAAGTATATTATTAATTAAAATTCAAAAAAATAATCATATTGAATAATATTTTTTCATTCACCTCATTCATCCCTTTGCAATTTTTTCATCAAGATTTTATGCTCTTCTGCACTTAGATAACAAATAATCTTATCTATATTCCTCATTTTGTGGCCTTTCATGACACACACTAACCAATACATATTAGTTAAACTTATATATAGTTCAACCATATTAATTTTGTATTGAATTTACAGAAGACCTGCCTTTTTTGTTTTTTCGGACGTGTCATCATTGTGTAGACCATAAATTTTCTTATTTGAACTCTTCTCACTCATATTTTTGTAAATATACAACATGTACCATTTAGTACAAAAATTATTAAATATATTTTATAAATACATCACATAATTTTTAGTGAAAAAATTTTTGTCATAATCAGTGTGTTTTTTAAATACAAAGCATTAGTGTGTTTATTATATAAAATGCAACGGTGCGTTCAATAAAAAAAAATGCAACGGATAGTTAAATTTATTTTTAAAGAAAATGTGAATTACAATAGTGTGATATATATAGAATACATCACATTAACTACAGTAGAAAACAAAAACATAGGAAAAAAATTAAACATTCATAAAAAAAACAATAGAAAAATTACACTCATGAGAAGAAAAATTATATGACAACATTTTCTATGTTGTTTAGATGAGAAAACATTGGCAATATTTTTTTTCATGACCCATATTTTTTAAATTAAAAAGAAAAAAAAAGTTATGGATTTATTGGTTCTCGTTAGACAGAAACACACCGGTGTGTTTCTGTCGAAATGGCGCACCAGAAAATCGGAAAATGCTTAAAAAAATGTTAAATAAATAAAATGCTTAATAAATAAAATAAACAATTCATAGGGCTAACTATGTTTGGGATCCAATGCAATAAGTGGTCCCTTTGCATCACATGTCAAACACTTATATATAGAAAAACAAACCCATTAGATATAACATGCCTAAAATGAAAAGCCCTAATTTTGAAGTGATAGAGGGAGTTAAACCCTAGAGTGAAATTTTGCATTCACATAAGCAAAATAAAATAAGGGTTTAAGGGAAGTATGATTTTTTCTGAATTTTAATTAAAATCCAAATAGGAATACAATTTGTAAAAATATTTATTATCAAAATCAACCGTAAAATTTAAAATTTTTACTATGTAGGGTTTTGAGGGAATCACTATACCCTTCAAATCCTAATTTTCTGAATATTTTTGTTGTTCCAAATTATTCTTTTGCTCCATAGTGCTCTGTGGTATGTCTCTCTTCCAAATTTGTCTCTTGTAAATTTAGGAAAAATAATGAAAATATTGAATACCTTCTTAATATTAAAAAAACTTTATGAAAAGGGTTTAGAGTGAATCACCATACCCTTCAAATTATCATATTCCGAATAATATTGTGGTTCTAAAGTATTATGCTCCTCCACATTGTTCATATGTATGTCTCTCTTGCAAGTCTTTCCCCTACAATTTTTTTCAAAATAATGTAATAGTAAATAGTTTTTTAGTATTTAAAGGACTTTATGAAATTTGATTCTCGCTCTTTTTTTAACTGTTTAAAAAAAATCGTGTTTTTTTTTTAAACTTTTTGGCACGTCGATGCATTTATGTAAGATGCATCGATGCATCCATATTACATTACGCACTGGTGCGTCCATATTATATGACGCACCGATAACATATAATTGTTTTTATTAACAAAATATTGAAACACGTTGTGGTTAATTTTTCAACACATTGGTGCTTATTATTAATGTGCACTGGCGCGCTTGTGGTTTATAAGAACACTGGGATGCTTTTAAAGTTATTTGAACTTTTATTTTCACATAAAATAGTATATTCATTTCAAATTATCTTTTAGGATGAATTCACATGACTTACAATACTTCAGTATACATTTTACGTTTTATGTCGCCTTATTCTTAAAAAAATGTTTCAAAACTATATTCAAAATCAGATTGTGGTATGGTCCTCGAAATTTATTTTAGATATATAGAGAAAACAAATTTGTTACTTTTGTTGAAATGCAAGGAGAAAATCTTATTATATGATCAAATGGTCAATTCTTCAAATTCCATCCCATTCCATATTTCTCAAAGTTCATCGAAGAGTTCTCCCTTTCCATCTCCAATAAGTTTAACTTATTTTATTTATGTTTCATTTATCTAATTGATTTTTTTTTATCCATGTTGTTATCACATAAATTTTTCATGGGTCATATGTAGTTGTTGTTAAGACCTAGGTCTGCACCTCTTCCCCGTCTCTCTCTTTTCTCCATACCTTCCTCTAGTTTCTTCCTCTTCTGGATGATAAAGTTATGTCGGTCAAGTATGTTGTATGCACAGGGAAAAACTATGATAAAAATGAAGCATTCAAAGCATTCCATTTCGGACTTGAAATACAAGCAAACAGACAGGTTCAATTTTCAATAGTGGAGATCCCATGTACAGTTTAGATTAATGACTCTCATGCAATCGGAGTTTCAAAGTTTCACAAGGATTAACGACTAGACATAAACCTCAAAGTGTCAAAGTGACAAGAGACTGCCACGTCAACCGGGAGAAAGTCACTTCGAGAGATATTCATTCCTGCATTCAAAATCTCCCGAAGCTCGAAGCACCGAAATAACGAGAGGTTTCCACGTCAACCGGGAGAAATTTACTTCGGTATATTTGCATGCTCTACATCCCTAAGTCCCGAAGAGCTGAAGTCCCGAAGTGTAATAAGGTTTCCACATCGCTTCGGGCCCTACCACTCCACAAGTTTGTTTCAACTCAACACATGGAAACTATCCACCGAGGGCGCGTAACATTCATTTTAGGCTACCACATCACTTCGGGCCCGTACCACTCTAGGATTTTTTCATTCTTCAGAATCCAAAACTCCCGAAGCCCGAAGTGTTGAAGTGTCGAAGACACATGGTGCTCATCCATCAGTAGTTGTGACATCACAATAACGTTAGGCCACCACGTCATATTCGAGAGATCATCCTTTAGGAGATATTCTTGTGCAGCATTCAGAGCTCCCAAGAGCCAAAATTGGCTCCATCTCTAAAAATGGTTAAAAGGATTATGGAGTTGGTAGACGAATAAATTTTAGCAGGGGCGATAAAACACAAGGCCTTCCTAGATCTCGGATCGTGACAAGATAGACAGCCACACTTCATTGCGAGGATATAAATTGATCGAACGCTAAAATATTAGAGCGGTCCTGCAATCGAAACCACGGTATAGCTAAATAGGCACGTTGCAGTTGATCGTGGATTGCGGGGTCGAAGCGGTGTGTATCCAAACTTCCCTTGACAGCTTCCGCAATTATGTGCTTATATATGGTCCAATATGAGAGCAGCATGTGGAAACAAACTAGGCATTAAGCTTCATCTTGATCCCAAGGAGAAATCAGTTAATGAAAGAAGGAGTGGTGGTTGAACAATTGACTACCCCCTTAAATGGAAGCATGGAGGGTCTGGCCGAGGAGACAGAAAATCGTTAACCCGAAGTACCATAGAGGGAATTTTCTCCTGCATGCCCATACTGATCCGAGTTTCCTTCTGACAGAAGGAAAAGGATAGACACGAGAAGACACATGGCACTGGAGAAGAGGTGCCCAAGAAGCAAGGCAGTTTTTTAGATCTGTTGGTACAAATGTTAGACTAGTATCCTTTTATGGAGACTCCTAGGATAGGAAGGTCAACTCGCACTCCTAGTTGTGGTCTATTGTTTTTATTATAAATACATAAGATGAATGATATGAATCAGGGGGTTTGGTTGAAGACCATAGGGGGGTTTGGCCCAAGATGAGAGGGGGGTTTTGAGAAATTTTTATGACTGTATATTTCAGTTCGTAAGTCGGAGGGGCATGTGTTTGTAAATTGTATGCTATTGAAGATTCATATGAGTTGTTTCATTAGATTTGTTTTTTGTGTACTCTGTTCTGTTCTTCATCTTGTTTGAGTGTATTGCTGATTTTAAGGATTAAAATTTTCCTTTGATTGATATATTCTTTACGCAGTAGAGGATCTATTTTAAGATTGCCTATTTATCATTGCTTACTTTTCTGATGCAGGAGCATCCACTCTTCATCAAGCGAGCCARCGCGTGGAGTAGAGAATGTACAGCTGGACAGTGCCAGCATATACATTTTTGAATTACTTGAAAAGATGGTTGCACCGTCGTTTGGACGAATGCATTCATATGAAGCGCACTTGTAATGTAATGTAGATAAGCAGGCATTTAACAGTTTTAAATGCTGGTAGATAGGGTTAGCTGTAGATTAGACAGTTTCATTTTCCAGGAGGGAAAACGAATATAGGCACCCTCCTTGTGTAATTGATAGATTATTCAGCATTAGCAAGAAGAAGAGCAGGAGAGAGCAGAACAGAGAACTTGTGAAAACCACCCATGTACAGATTGAACTAATAGAAGAAAGACTGTGATTTCAATCCCATGGATGTGTTTGATCTCTGTGTGTTGTTGATGTTATTTTGTTGCATACTTGCTTCTTTATATGCTTATCTTTTATATGCTGCGTATGTGATTGCATATCAGGTTCGTAACCTGAGAGAATGAGGGAATAAGTTCCAATTGACTCACTGTTCGAACCAGGAGATTCCTGCATAAGAGTGCAGTCGAGTTCCTTCGCATAGAGTACACCAAGGAGTTCTAAATCAATGGTTGGAGACCCCCGTGAAGTTTGCGAAATCCTAAGGACCATCCGATCGCGGAGGAGTTGTGCGGGAGATAGCCCGTAAGCATAGGCGAGGAAGGATAAAGGTCTGTCGGGCTTCGGGGTTTCGGCATTCGGGGTTTGACAAGGCAAGGGTTCACTCCTCGTAGAATCGTGAATCGTGATTCCCTGAATCGATCTACACCGTTGATCTGGACAGGGACACGTGGCGCAGGATCCCTGAGGATCGGGGTTCGACGTTCGGCGTTTCCCGGAGGCAAGGGTTCAACCTCTTTGAAATCGCGACCGACGATTTCCCGAATCGATCGGAGCCGTTGATCGGAGAGGGGACATGTGGCGCAAGATCCCGAGGAGTCGGGATTCGGGGTTTTGCAGGGACTGGGACCTTGTGCATCAGGAGACGCTAACTCCCGAATCACGATTTCCCGATAGCGAGTGGGAGACAGGTGTCAAGGCGTCAGGCCTCACCCGAAGGTGTTGATAGGTGTCATCGGACTTCAGGGTTTCGACGTTCGACATTTCAGGGTTTCAACCACGAAGAAACTTTGTATCGTGGATTCGCGATCCGCGAAATCCCGAAGAGGACGTGGAAGCGTGGGACCCAAAGACTCTAGTGGAGCACAGGTGGGGACTTACCGAAGTTCGAAGGCCGGAAGTCCCAGTCTGCACATACCATCGGAGTTCGGGGTTCAGGACTTTGTGGTGTCAAGGATTCGTGACATCGCATACTCCAATTTCCCGATAGGGAAATCCCCGATAGGGTAAGAGCGCTGACCCTTGACCATCGGGGATCGGGGTTGAGAGATGTATGTGAACTGTACCCCCGTGAATCGCGAATTTCCGAATCGCGCTTTCCCGATTTCCGAAGAGGAGATCGCCGAAGGTGTTTATGGTGGGTAAATCCCGAGTGGAGAGGAAGAGTACGTTGACTCTTCGGGCCCGTGTGTCAAGAAGGTCCTGGTGGGAGTGGTTTGCTCAGTGAGGGGCAAGTTGCGTCAGGTGGTATCAGAGCCCTGGAATCGTGTCTGTATATCTCAGGCGAGAGAAGGGAAGGAGAAAGGAAAAGCACTCTGATACTTACAACTTGCGTCAGGTGGCATCAGAGCCAGAGTGTCTTTGTTTTTTTTTTAGCAGAGATAGAAGAGAAATAATGCCGCCCAGTAGGGAAAGGAAGTCACCTGATCGTGAGGACAGGGACGCACGAAGAAGGGGTAGACCAGCAGGAAATCCAGCAGGGAATCCAGAGATGGAGCGTCAAATACGGGATCTAAGGGCGAGACTCGAAGATATGGAGACCACCCAGAGGAGTGGAGTGGGTATAGCAGAGTTCAGCGATCCTGAGGTTGAAGAGGAAGCTGGACACGACCAAGAAGAGGTCGCCGCAAAAGATGCCTCGACAGAGAGGTTGATCAAATCCATTTCGAGGATGAGCTCGAAGACGAAGATGGATATTCCCGTCTATGAGGGAAATCTAAATGTGGAGGAGCTGTTGGATTGGATCCGAGCACTCGACACCTACTTCGACTACGAAGACATCGAAGAGGACAAGAAGGTGAGACATGCTGTCACC
>SNQJ01S0116480.1:64459-78588 GCA_010110895.2 Picea sitchensis | reverse complement strand
AGCTGGGATCGGATGATCGCCAAGATGAAGGCGAAGTTCATCCCGAGGGACTACCAGATCACTCTATTCAGGCGCATGCAGAACCTGAGGCAGAAGTTGATGATGGTGAAAGAGTACACCGAGGAGTTCTACAGGCTCAACATTCGAGCTGGTCATCGGGAGAGTGGTGACGAAAAGGTGGCGAGATACCTAAATGGTCTTAGGTATGACATTCANCCCAAGGAGAATTGGAAGAGGCCTCAGGGAAGAGCTGAAAGAGGTGGAACCTCACAGCAGAGGCAACAAATTGCTGAGCCGAGGAGACAGCAAACAGATCAGCAAGGAGATTACGCTGATGCCAATACATTTCCTCGTACCCGGGGTAGAGGAAGAGGCCGTGGAGGAGTCATCACATGTTTTACATGTGGGAAAGACGGACATAAAGCCGTTGATTGCCCAGAGAGGAAGGTGGACAGAGGAAATGCTCATGTTGCTGAGGCGCAGAGGCGTGATGCCGAAGATGAAGACGCTGGAAGTGGAAAGTCACTGACAGTGCATAAAGTTCTCCTGAAACCTGAGAAAGAGGTGGAGGACACAGCTCAAAGATGCAGACTGTTCCAGACGACTTGCAAGACCAAGGGCTGGAAATGCAAGGTCATAGTGGACAGTGGGAGCACCGATAATCTCGTTTTGACCGAGATGGTGGAGAAGCTAGAGCTGAAAATGGACAAACACCCGAGTCCATACAACATGACATGGCTGCAGAAAGGACACCAGGTATGTGTTACAAAGCAATGCTTGGTCAATTTTAAAATGGGTGAATATAGGGATGAAGTTTTGTGTGATGTCATTCCCATGGATGTCTGTCATGTATTATTGGGAAGACCATGGCAGTTTGACAGAAATGTGGTTCATAATGGGAGAATGAACACATACACCTTGGAGAAGGATGGGAAAACACACACATTGCTTCCGGGGAAGGATAAGAAGGTGGAGCCGGAAGTAACCAATACGATACTTCTCATGAGTGGGAAAGAACTTCTCACAGAGCTGGAGAAGGATGAGGATCTACAATTCCTTGTTGTCAGGAAGCCGAGGACTGTTCTGACAAGCACAAGAGTGGACGACTTGCCAGAGGAGATTCAGGAACTGCTGGGTGAGTTCGTTGATATCATCGTGGACGAACTACCTCGTTCGTTGCCACCGATGAGGAGTGTGAGTCACCACATTGACCTCATACCCAGAGCAAGCTTACCAAATAAGGCAGTGTACAGGTTGACACCTCAGGAGAACGAGGAAGTCAAAAGGCAAGTTCAGGATCTGCAGGACAAAGGACTGGTGAGGGAAAGTCTGAGTCCATGTGTTGTTCCGACAGTACTGAGTCCAAAGAAGGATGGAGGTTGGAGGATGTGTACAGACTCCAGGGCGATAAATAAAATCACCATCAGGTACAGATTTCCACTACCGAGGATGGATGACTTGATGGATTGCCTGAGCGGGGCAAATTATTTTTCAAAGATAGATCTCAAGAGCGGATATCATCAGATCCGGATGAGAGAGGGAGATGAATGGAAAACAGCATTCAAAACAAACGAGGGTTTGTACGAATGGTTGGTCATGCCGTTTGGGTTGACAAACGCGCCAAGCACATTTATGCGAATGATGAATGAAGTCCTGCGGGAATTCATTGGCAAGTTTGTGGTCGTATACTTGGACGACATATTGATTTTCAGCAAGACGAAGGCTGAACACTTGAGGCATTTGGCCACGGTGATGAGGAGACTGCAGCAGGAGAAGCTGCTGATCAATTTGAAGAAGTGTTCTTTCATGCAGACCGAACTCATTTATTTGGGTTTCGTAATTTCGGCAAACGAATTGAAGATGGATCCTGAGAAGGTGAACGTAATCAGGAGTTGGCCATCGCCGAGGAATGTTTTCGAGGTAAGGAGCTTTCACGGTTTGGCAAGCTTCTACAGAAAATTCATTCTTAATTTTAGTGGGATTAGCGCCGCAAT
Organism: Picea sitchensis; assembly: GCA_010110895.2. NCBI lineage: Eukaryota > Viridiplantae > Streptophyta > Pinopsida > Pinales > Pinaceae > Picea > Picea sitchensis. The sequence continues at coordinate 76,594 of SNQJ01S0116480.1, read as the reverse complement.
GATGGATACGGTCAGGAAGCGGCATAAAATTTTTCAGTGGACAGCCAAGGCTGAAAGGAGCTTCAATTTGTTGAAGTGAAAGATAACTGAGCAACCAGTGTTAGTATTGCCAGATTTTCAGAAAACCTTCCAGGTGAAGTGTGACGCTAGTGGGTATGCTGTTGGAGGGGTCTTAAGTCAAGATGACAGACCTGTTGCATATTACAGCGAGAAGCTAGATGATGCAAAATTGAAGTACTCCACATATGATAAAGAATTCTATGCATTTGTCCAGGCATTGAAGAAGTGGAGGCACTATCTGATACCCAAGGAATTTGTAATGTACAACGATAACCACGCATTGCAGTTCGTAAGTCAGTAGGAGAAGATGAATCAGAAGCATGCAAAGTGGGTGGAATACATGCAGAATTTCACCTTTGTCATAAAGCACATTTCGGGGACTGCTAATAAAGTAGCTGACGCCTTGAGTCGAAAATGTTTATTGCTGCAGGAATTCAGGGTCAAGACTTTGGGTTTTGAAAACCTAAAGGATATGTATGCAGGTGATGTTGATTTCGGGGAAGCTTATGAAGCAGTCGAGAATCCGGTGCTCAGAGATAGAAGCCCATGGATAGATTTCTTGATACAGGATGGATTGCTATTCAAGGGCAATCAATTGTGCATTCCAGATTGCTCTATGAGAGAGAATTTGGTACGAGAAAAGCACAGCGGTGGACTAGCAGGTCATTTCGGGCATGACAAAACATTCGCCAAGCTGAGCGAATCGTATTTTTGGCCAGGTATGTGTGCAGATGTGAAGAGATTTGTTGACCGATGCAGAATTTGTCAACACGTGAAAGGCAGAAAACATAACACAGGGTTATATCAGCCGTTGCCTATACCCGAAAGGCCATGGGAAGCCATTAGCATGGACTTTGTGTTGGGTTTACCGAGAACACAGCGAGGAGTTGATTCCATTTTTGTAGTGGTGGACAGGTTCTCGAAGATGGCACATTTCATTCTATGTCATAAGACTAGCGATGCAACCCACATCGCCAATTTATTTTTCAAAGAGATTGTAACATTGCATGGATTACCGAGAAGCATAGTCTCGGATCGGGATACCAAGTTCATAGGTCATTTTTGGAGGACGCTATGGAAGACGTTGGGGACTGATATAGCATTCAGTTCTGCTTACCATCCGCAGATAGATGGGCAGACCGAAGTGGTCAACAGGAGCTTAGGGGATCTGTTGAGAAGTCTAGTGATGGAACATCACACCAGTTGGGATCAAATTCTACCACAGGCAGAGTTTGCGTACAACGACTCTGTGAATCGGAGTACAGGTAAGAGCCCGTTCCAAATTTTGTATGGGACGTAGCCAAGGGGAGTTTCTGAGCTCAGGGAGTCAGAACAAGCTGAGACTAGCAGCGCGAGGGCTGAAGAATTTGCTGAAGCAATGCAAGAACTTCACACACAGGTGAAGCAGCGACTAAAAAAGTCAAATCAAGAGTACAAGCGCAGAGCCGATCAGAGAAAAAGACAACTTCAGTTTGAAGTCGGGGACATGGTTCTAGCGCACCTGAGGAAAGAAAGGTTCCCAAGGGGAACATATAATAAACTCAAGATGAAGAAAATCGGGCCATGCAAAGTCCTGAAGAAATTTGGGGAGAATGCATATGAGCTTGAGTTTCCAGAGGGCATCGCGATATCTCCGATTTTCAATATTTCGGATTTATACCCATATAAGAGCGAAGATGCAGGAACTGGAAATGTTGAGGAACCAGTCATCCAGTGGTAGAAGCAGTTGCCAGTGGCACAAAATCCCCAGATGGAGTGCATACTGGACACAAGAGTAGGTAGGAAGACCAGGAGGAAACAATATTTGGAATACCTGGTGAAGTGGAAAGATCACCCAGTGGAGGATGCTAGCTGGGAAACAGAGGTAGTGATATAGAAGCATGGGCATAGTGTGCAAGAGCTCATGGACAGGAGCCCATGAAAACTTTTGAGCCGAGGAGTATGATGCAGGAGCATCCACTCTTCATCAAGCGAGCCAGCGCATGGAGTAGAGAACGTACAGCTGGACAGTGCCAGCATATACATTTTTGAATTACTTGAAAAGATGGTTGCGCCGTCGTTTCGATGAATGCATTCATATGAAGCGCACTTGTAATGTAATGTAGATAAGCAGGCATTTAACAGTTTTAGATGCTGGTAGATAGGGTTAGCTATAGATTAGACAGTTTCATTTTCCAGGAGGGAAAACGAATATAGGCACCCTCCTTGTGTAATTGATAGATTATTCAGCATTAGCAAGAAGAAGAGCATGAGAGAACAGAACAGAGAACTTGTGAAAACCACCCATGTACAGATTGAACTAATAGAAGAAAGACTGTGATTTCAATCCCATGGATGTGTTTGATCTCTGTGTGTTGTTGATGTTATTTTGTTGCATACTTGGTTCTTTATATGCTTATCTTTTATATGCTGCGTACGTGATTGCATATCAGGTTCGTAACTTGAGAGAATGAGGGAATAAGTTCCAATTGACTCACTATTCGAACCAGGAGATTCCTGCATAAGAGTGCAGTCGAGTTCCTCCGCATAGAGTGCGTTGAGGAGGTTCAACAGTGAAGCTCTTATTCTCGACGACCAGGGTTGTGTTGAGTTATTCGAACCATGCAGGTGAGTGCAGGTCGGACTGAAAATATCATAGACGAGTCTGAGGGAAGGAGGACTAGACTGTGTTAGCAGGATTGCGCAGGTCTGGACGACTTCAACGCTTTGAGAGTTGTTGGAAGTCAAGCACAGGAAAAACGGGATAAGTCTCGGAAGGAGTCAGAGAGAGAGAGAGAGACAAAGCTCAGGAGGGATAGTGCCCTTTCCCTCAGTGGCACAGGATGAAGCTAGTGCAGCGGAAGAATTCTCCCGAGGAAGAGAATCAATGGTTGGAGACCCCCGTGAAGTTTGCGAAATCATAAGGACCGTCCGATCGCGGAGGAGTTGCGCGGGAGATAGCCCGTAAGCACAGGCGAGGAAGGATAAAGGTCCGTCGGGCTTCATGGTTTCGGCATTCGGGGTTTGACAAGGCAAGGGTTCACTCCTCGTAGAATCGCGAATCGCGATTCCCCGAATCGATCTGCATCGTTGATATGGACAGGGACACGTGGCGCAGGATCCCTGAGGATCGGGGTTCGGCGTTCGACGTTTCTCGGAGGCAAGGGTTCAACCTCTTTGAAATCGCGACCGGCAATTTCCCGAATCGATCGGAGCCATTGATCGGAGAGGGGACACGTGGCGCAAGATCCTGAGGAGTCGGGATTCGGGGTTTTACAGGGACTGGGACCTTGTGCATCAGGAGACGCGAACTCTCGAATCACGATTTCCTGATAGCGAGTGGGAGACAGGTGTCCAGGCGTCAGGGCTCACCCGAAGGTGTTGACAGGTGTCATCGGACTTCGGGGTTTCGGCGTTCGGCGTTTCGGGGTTTCGACCACGAAGAAACTTTGTATCATTTATTCGCGATCCGCGAAATCCCGAAGAGGACGTGGAAGCATGGGACCCGAAGACTCTAGTGGAGCACAGGTGGCGACTTACCGAAGTTCGAAGGCCGGAAGTCCCAGTCTGCACGTGCCATCAGAGTTCGGGGTTCGGGACTTTGTGGTGTCAAGGATTCGTGACATCGCATACTCCAATTTCCCTATAGGGAAATCCCCGATAGGGTAAGAGCGCTGACCGTTGACCATTGGGGATCAGGGTTGAGAGATGTATGTGAACTGTACCCCCGTGAATCGTGAATTTCCGAATCACGCTTTCCTGATTTCCAAAGAGGAGATCGCCGAAGGTGTTTATGGTGGGTAACTTTCGAGTGGAGAGGAAGAGTACGTTGAATCTTTGGGCCCGTGTGTCAAGAAGGTCCTGGTGGGAGTGGTTTGCTCGGTGAGGGGCAAGTTGCGTCATTTTCAGACACATCTAAATTCTCTTTGAAGAGAGGATCTCTACTTAGAGAATATTTGTCTTTATGTTAATTATGTTATTCTTCTCTGCATCATTATACAAATATTTTTTCTGACAGGCAACTTAAGTGCCTTCATTGAGAAGAATTTTTATGACTCCATATCCCAATGGTCCATCATTGATATGCAGTGATATCTGTTGTCTTTCATTTTCTTTCAAGTCTTGTTGATCCACCTATTCAAAACCAAACTTATCTTTACATTTTGATGGGTACTTGGCTTATCCTCTAGCAGTCCGAGGGTGACTCTCAGTGCTAACATTAATGGCATCGTTGTCGAGGATGGAAGTGAAGATATCTTCCCTGGGAGAATGACAATGAACGGATCCAGTTTTAGATGGTGAACTAAAGTTGGAAACATTGTTCTGACTGATCATCTTTCACCATGGTGACTCCATTGTTCCTAAATCTATTGGCGAATCCGCAGGTTTGAAATGGACAAGATTTTAGCTCAGAGGTATGCTTTCTATGATTTTTCAAAGATAGTTGGTTTCCCTAATCCAGTGCCTAGTAAATATGAATGGGAAAGTAGCCTTCCTAAATTTTGCGGTGAAGAGTGGGAGGTACCAGCTGGACATTTGTTGGATTTTCATGATTTTATTCATCAACTTCATATCATGCATGAAGATGTTTAGATTACGATTTTCAAGTATTCATTAGAAGGGATTTCTCGTGATTGGTGTCGATCTCTTCCAATTGCAAGCATCATCTCTTTGACAGGTTTTCATGCAACTTTCAATTCATTTTGTAAAGATTTATTTTCAGTTGAACATCTTTATGAAAAATGTTGTGATGAGTTTTCTTTGCTTCATAAAGATTTTGTTAGTCATGAAAACCAAATTTGTGATGAATCATTTATTGTGGAAGAAAGCATTTTCCATGAAGATCAACATGTCTCTTTTGAATATTTTGATGTTAAACAACAAGTGTATACATCAGTAGAAGAAAGTTATGGATCTGAGTTATGGGAATATATTCTAAAGGAGGACAAAAAGGATCAGTTCTTTCTTCTTGTTCTTATGTACGAGATGCAAATTCAAATGATAGTTCTGATCGTAAAAATACAGTTGATATTTCTTCCGACTATGAAGATGAGATAAATGATAAGTTAGTTAAAAAAACTAGGGAAGATTCCTCTTTGTTTTTTCCTATCTTTGCAGAATTGAAGGAAGATTTTGTTTGCTTCTCTTATGAAGAAAATGCAAAGGATATTTTTGTTCTTGAAATAGATTTCTTTAGCATCCTTGCTTATGATGAAGAATTTGTTTCAAATACTGACCAAGAACAACCAATCTTTTATGAATATCCTAGTAAAGATGATGAAGAGGAGAGTTTTTTGATAGCTTCTTTGGAACCTCGTAGCATGGTTCTTGTATATGATAATTATGAATCTAATCCTTGGGAGAGCCATGGAGGAGAAAATGAAGAGATAAATGTGCATCTTATCTCATGTCCAACACTTATAAATGAGCAGATATCACTTGGGATTAACAAGACTACATTAATCATTTATCCACCTGTACAGGTTGAGAACATCAAACAACATGTGAGCAATGATGAAATAAAGGAGGTAACGGTTTACTAGTTTAGCATGCCTTATTATCAATATTATGGCATTGTGGGGTTATATATGGAGTTAAACTTTCCAAAAGCATTGGAGCCTGCAAAATTAATCATCTTATCATCATTTGGAGGTATTGTCAGTGTTCCAAAACATGTTTTCATTCTACTGTCATATTTCCCTTACCTTTTATGGATCATTTGCAGTGAAGAGAAGCATTATGTTACCAAATAGTTTGGGTGGCTATGGTGGAAGTTTGTTTTCACCTGAACATTGTAAAATCCAGTTAGAGTAGGGTCTTGTATATAAATAATCTCGTGTGCATGATTTTCAATTTTCAGTTTTCTTTTAGTATTTGAATAAGTGACCCCATAGCCCTAGGATAAGACACTAAAGTTTCTTGTCCTTAGTAACTCACAGGGAGCATGTTATCCTCTGTGGAGCCAATGTTATCACATAAAGTTGTCATGGGTCATATGTAGTTGTTGTTAAGACCTAGGTCTACACCTCTTCCTTGTCTCACTTTTTTTTGCATACCTTCCTATAGGTTTTTCCTCTTCTGGTTGATAAAGCCAGGTCGGCCAAGTATGTTGTATGCATAGGGAAAAACTATGAGAAAAATGCAGCATTCAAAGAAGTCCATTTTGGGATTTAAATACAAGCAAACAGATAGGTTCAATTTTCAACGATGGAGATCCCATGTATAGTTCATATTAACGGCTCTCGTGCAATTAGTGTTTCAAAGTCACGCAAGGATTAATGACCAGACATAAACCTTGAAGTGTCGAAGCCCAAAGTGCCGAAGTGACGAGAGACTACCACTTCAGCCGAGAGAAAGTCACTTCGGGAGATATTCATTCCCGTGTTCAAAAGATCCCAAAGCCCGAAGCATCGAAGTAACAAGAGGTTTCCACGTCAATCGGGAGAAATTTACTTTGGGAGATTTCCATGCTCTACATCCTGAAGTCCCGAAGACTCGAAGTCCCGAAGTGATGTCAACTTGCCACGTCGCTTTGGGCCCTACCACTCCATGGGTGTTTTTCAACTCAACACATGGCACTTATCCACCAAGGACACATAGCATTCATTTCAGGATACCACATCACTACGGGCCCGTACCACTCCAAGAGTTTTTCATGCTTCACAATCCAAAACTCTCGAAGCCCAAAGTGTCAAAGACACATGGAGCTCTTCCATCAATATTTGTGACAACACAATGACGTCAAGCCACCGCGTCAGATTCGGGAGATCGTCCTCTGACAGATATTCTTTCTCAACATTCAAATCTCCCAAGCGCCAAAATTGGCTCCATCTCCAAACATGGCTAAAAGGATTCTAGAGTTGGAAGACAGATAAGTTTTAGTAGGGCCGCTAAAACGCAAGGCGTTCCTATATCGAGGATTGCGACAAGATCAACAACCACACTTATTTTTAGGGACAGGAAGTGCTCGAACACTAAAATATTAGAGCGGTCCTGCAATCGAAACCACGATATAGCTAAAGAGGCACGTGGAAGTTGGTGGTGGATTGCGGGGGTCGAAGCGGTGTGGATACAAACCACCCTTGACAGCTTTTGCAATCACGTTCTTATATAGGGTCCAATACGAGATCAGTGTGTGGAAAAAAACTAGGCGTTAAGCCTCATCCCGATCCCAAGGAGAAATCAGTTAATGAAAGAAGGACTGGTGGTTGAACAATCGACTACCCCCTTAAATGGAAGCATGGAGGGTCTGGCCAAGGAGACAGAAAATTGTCAACCCAAATTACCACAGAGGGCGGTTTCTCCTGCAAGCCCATACTAACCCAAGTTTCCTTTTGATAGAAGGAAAATGACAGAAAAGAGAGGGCACACGGGACTGGAGAAAAGGTGCCCAAGAAGCAAGGTAGTTTTTTAGATCTGTTGGTACAAATGTTAGACTGGTATATTTTTGTGGGGAATCCTAGGACAGGAAGGCCATCTCACACTCCTAGTTATGGTTTACTATTTTTATTATAAATACATCAGATGAATGATATGAGTCAGGGGGGTTCGGCCCAAGACCAGAGGGGGGTTTTTCCCAAGACCAAAGGGGGGTTTTGAGAAATTTTTATGACTTTATATTTTAGTTTGTAAGCCAGAGGGGCATGTGGCCGTAAATTGTATGTTACTGGAGATTCATATGAGTTGTTTCATCATATTTGTCTTATGTGTACTATGTTTGGTTCTTCATCTTGTTTGAGTGTAGTGTTGATTTTAAGGATTAAAATTTTCCTTTGATTGATAGATTATTGATGCAGTAGAGGATATGTTATAAGCTTACCTATTTTTCATTGCTTATTGTTCAAACACATCTAAATTATCTTTGCAGAGAGGATATTTGCTTAGAGAATATTCATCTTTATGTTAATTCTCTTATTCTTCTCTTCATCATTATACAAATATTTTGTCTGATATGCATCTTAAATGCCTTCATTGAGAACAACGTTTATGACTCCATAGTCCAATGGTCCATTATTGATCTACAGTGATATCTGTTGTATTTTATTTTCTTTCAATTATTTTTGATCCATCTATTCAAAACCAAACTTATATTTACATTTTCATGGGTACTGGGCTTATCCTCTAGCAGTTTGAGGGTGACTCTCAATGCTAACACATGTCAATATGAATAAAAATGTATCCAAATTTTTAGAATCGAGTTCAGATGCATAAAATATTCCAGTACCTATTTTAAAATGTTGGAATGTCTTATTAGGAGAAACATACCACAAGTAGTTGGTAGATGAAAATGGAAAGCCCCTTTACCCTGCCAATTGTGACATTCCATCTTCCAGCCGCAATCTTGGGTCGTCAATGGTAATAATTGTTTTGTATAATATAATTTGAACAAAACAATTATTGCAATGTGCTTACTAATATCATCGATGGACTAATGTTCAATAGTTTTGAAATTAGGATTCTTATGATGAGAAAGATACCTACCATATTATGTTTCACCCCATAACAATGTCAAGCTGAGAGAAGGTTGCAATGAGAGAACAACTCGGAGAATAATCATACCAAGAATGGTTGAATCAACCACTTATTCAATTCCCACTACATCCAGATTCACCAATTAGGAATGACTACATCAATAGTAGTTCTTCAGAATTTTATAATGGAAACAATCAAAAAGAGGTTGGTATGGATGATTACTTATGAGATACGAATACCATAGAGATAATGTTGTTAGATGCATTCCATAATGATGAGATAGGGGATGATGCTCATATGAATGATACCATTTTTGAAAGCCTAAAATATGCTTCCACCACCCCTCTCTTTGGACCTAGTGCCCGATCAAAGTCTACCCAAATTTGGACAACAATGTTACTGTACAGCGTGAAAGAAAATTTTGTCATGTCAAATGCATGTTTCTCAAAAATATTGAGGTAATTGAATAGTAAGATCCTTATATTAATTTTGAGAAATCTTTTCACACAATCAACATTAGAAATGGTTTCTTTTATAAACATTAAATGACCTTGTACATTTATATTTCCCACTAACTACAGGATATTGAAAGATAAGGTTATTTCTAGTGATAATGTTTTTCCCGGTATCCGTGAAGACGAAAAATAGTTGTTGAAAATGTCAGATGTTGAGTATATATCATATTATGCATGTCTGAATGATTGTATTATATATACAGGATAATATCCATAAAAAGAGATATGTCTAAAATGTGAGCATGATAGGTACCATAAATAAAATAAAAATGGTAAATCACATAGTCCTCCTCATAAGATATTGAGGCACATGCCTATAATCCCAAGGATTCAAAGGCTCTTTTGTTGCAAAGAATTAGCTAAGTTGCATGGATGGCATGCCTCACATAGAAGTGAGTCGGGATTTATGTGAATCCCAGCAGATTCAATAACCATGAATCATATAGAGGATACATGGCCAGAAAAATTCAAGAATGAAGTATGAATTCTATGACTGAAAATAGCAATGGATGGTGTGAACCCATACTCCATCCAAAACACCAACTATTATATTTGACTTGAAGTAATGATCAATATAAATATCCCCCCATGGTTGTTTTTGAAGAATGAACATCTTATGTTGGCTCTTACAATCCCTAGTAGAAGACAAGTGAAGAATACAAATTTCTACCTACAACCATTGGTAGATGAATAAAAGGAATTATCGTCAGGGATACATGTATACGATGTATCAATACCCATCACAACGGAGAGGATTTTTATTTTGTATGGCATATGTGCTTACACCAAACATGATTATCCAAGATTAAGAGTTTTCTCTGGTAACTATCATGTTTATTTATTTGTTTATATACGTAACAATATTTATTTGTATATTTAATTCGTTGTGATTGACATTCTATTCTTAAAAACTAACGTGCTATGTATACAATAATTTCACAGGTCTTGTAACTAAAGGCTATCATGGATGTAAATATTGTGGACCTTCTCTGAAGGCTAGGTGGTCCAACCACCTATGAAAGTCTATGTACGATTGCTCGAGGGTATTTGTCTCAAAAGAACACCCTTATAGAAGAGAAATAATGGTTTCAATGGTAAACCAAGGAGAAACCAAAGGCCTGCAATATGACACCAACAGAATGGATTAGAGAATATGAGAGAGAGAAGGAGAAGGAGATTACAAAAAATTTCGATTCAAATGGGGAGCCAATGTTCGATGATACAAAATTCTTTGACACCTATGTTGAGAAATTTCCCATTGGGATGACAAGGAAATCTATCTTTTATGATCTCCGATATTGGGAGAATATTAATATTTCCCACTCACTATGTCCCATGCATATATTTAAAAAGAAATCATCTTATTTATGGAGGCACATATCATCAAAAGAAAGTGACAGATTGGCTCTGAGAAGAGATCTTATTTCTTCAAAAACTAAAAATAAACATTGGCCAAGACAAGTAGAGGAGAGGTTGGTCTCTCTTGGTCTTTCAAAGAAGGTGATGTCCCATGGATTATGAAGAAATAAGATAATTATTTGGCAAAGGAAGTTATATTGGGTGTGGACGTGCCTTCTTTATATGGGTCTTCCCTAGGACGTTGCTTCACTATGCGTCAATACCATTTTTCGGGGTTGAAATCACATGAACATTTCAACCTTCTAAAGGTACAACATATGTCAAAAATATTATTTTATTATTTGTGATATTTATTTGTATGCCATGGGATAAAACATAATTGATTTTGTATGTATTTAGTTTTTAGTGTCATTATCCTCTGCCTCGTGTGTGGGTGTGCAAACCATGAGTTACCCCATGACCTAATGCGTGCCATATATAAATTATCTACATTTGTACATTGGATCACATCAAAGGATATTCATATGGATAGCATTCCACGGTAATAGCTTAGACTATTTGTATGTTTGAGAAGGAACTACTGCCAAATTTCATGGACTTGCAGGTTCATCTTCTAATTCACCTAGCAGATGAGGTCGAATTAGTCAGGGTGGTCTCCTATCGTTGGATGTTTTTTTTAGAGAGCTACATGAAGAAATTGAAAGGGTTTGTGTAATGTCCCCCACCTCTTAGAGAGGTGATGAGGAGACTCAGTGGCCTGGGCACCCCCACTAGGTCATAGTCTCACACTGAGGGGGAAAAAGTCAAGAAGTTAAAAGTTATATTTTTAAGTTGACTTAAGAAAGGAAAAGGATACAGGAGTAAAAGATAACTCAACAGAAGAATAGAAGATTAACCCTGGGAGTTAACCTAACTCAACAAAGAATTAGAAGGAAAAATATAAGTAAGAGGCTGGGGTGTACCTATTATTCATTCTGGTTTTGGATTAGCATTTTCTATTTCTCTTGAGCATTCAGTTTGGGGGTTTTGCTGTACAAACCCTTGTGAGCAACTCAGTGGTGAAATTTCCACTCACCTTGTTCCACAGCTTGGTCTCGGGGATGAAAGACTCCTCCACACCATTCTAGTTTCAGGGCCAGCTTATCGAGGGAGGTTTGATCCAGCTTATCCTGAGGGCCTGGGGCCATTCCGACAGTTGGGGTTTGTTTGCAGGGCCAATACCATCAGTTTGAGGGATTTTCTGGAGGGTTATCATCATTCTACATTTTTCTACAGATTGGGACATTGTGGAACCATAGGGGACGTCCTATGATTCAGTAAAACTCAGATCTAGGGAGATCTGTTTGAGATCTGAGCCCCAAACTTCTCCCACGGGATTCTCATATCCCGATCTATATCCTTGGAGATTTTCAGAGCATTTGGAGGCCTCCTTCATCAGGGCCGAACCAGTTAGGGTTTCAGTCATCCAGTGGGGCACACCATTCATTGGAGAATTCAGATCTACGGGGTTTGAGAGTGGATTTGGGAATTTGGACATCTGGGTTTTCCTTACAGTTGCCTGATCTATCATTTAGCATATTTCTCGGGATGATTGGACACTTTTGGTAGTAGGGAATAATTATTCGGGGCTTCATCATTCTAGCAGAACGTGGCACTTTTCAGCTTGGAGGCTGAGCATTAGTACGGCTCAGATCTGCTTGATTTAGTCTTCATTGTATATCCAGCCTTTAGAGGCTTATTTTGTATTGTC
>SNQJ01S0116480.1:40680-64449 GCA_010110895.2 Picea sitchensis | reverse complement strand
CCAAAACCAGAATGAATAATAGGTGCACCCCAGCCTCTTACTTATACTTTTCCTTCTAATTCTTTGTTGAGTTAGGTTAACTCCCGGGGTTAATCTTCTATTCTTCTTTTGAGTTATCTTTTACTCCTTTATCCTTTTCCTTTATTAAGTCAACTTAAAAATATAACTTTTAACTTCTTGACTTTCCCCCCCTCAGTGTGAGACTATGACCTAGTGGGGGTGCCCAGGCCACTGAGTCTCCTCATCACCTCTCTAAGAGGTGGGGGACATTACAGTTTGTTTGTCAAAGGGAAAAACTTGAGGGGTCTACGGAAGAGGGTTACATATCATATGAGTATTTATGTTATGCTAGTGAGTACATCAAGCAAATCGGCAACACACCAGGTGCAATGATTTGGGACGACGAAAGGGATGAAATAAAAATGAAAGTGGAACTTCTCCAAACGAATTGAAAACGATGCTTGATAAAGAGTAAGTGACTTATCATTTGTCAAATTTCTACATAGTAATTATTCACATTGAACTTCATAATGTATATTTTCATGATCTCATATGTACTATATCTTGGTTTTTTTCATGAATAAAACAAAAAATTTATAAATTGATTCCATCAATAAATTAATTCTTTACAATTCAGAGGAAACGCGGTTGTGGGTCACATTGTACGAATAGAAGATGAGGAAATTGGAAAGTGACAGGGAATAATTTAGATGATTGAATGGTAGAATCTTGCCTTATCCTAATCATTTAAAATAAAATATGTCAATGATATGCCCCAACAGTTGGGTTGTTGACCAAGTCACAGAGAAATGTGGTGCATTTGATCATTATCTGCATGAAGAAGAGGATGCACTAAACATAGGAATTGGTTGCAACAACTTGGTAATAATATATTTGGGTACATAATTTTTAACTTCGTAATGCAAATTTGAATTGTAAGTACATCTATATTATTTTATATTTTAATGGTCGGTTTATTAGACACATATTGACACTGTGATTTTTTCATTTTTTTATAGGTGCATTTGTTCCCATCTAGGCATATGGACATCATTTTTTCACAGAGGATGCCAATGATGGACACATGACACAAGAATATGGAGTGTAATTCAAGTTCAACCAATCTAGTCATGCTAGCCATTGCGATCAAAACACCATACAGGGGAAGTTAGGCTACGTGGGAAAGATACAAGAGATCATTCGAGTGGACTTCTCTTCTTTTCAATATGTTATTTTTAGTGGAAAGTGGTGGGACACCTTTGATCGAAATAATGTAAAGGAAGATCATGATAGTGGGATGATATGTATCAACTCTAAAAATATGTTGGATGAATTTAAGGAGCCTTATGCTTTCCCAAAACATGGCAACCAAGTGTTTTTTACCCAGTTGTGTTGGATAGGGATTGGTGGTTTGTATTAAGACACGACCCTAAATCAAAACATATTTTTTAGAATAACAGTGCTATCATGCCAAGCAAGACATAATCACGGTGATGACAAGAGAGAGTGATATATTATACATGTTTTATTCTTTAAGTACTTACTTTTATGTTTTCAAATCTATAGTGGATTTAATAATTTGATTATTAAATTTATAATGTTTTTAGTATTTAATATTTCATATGAAATAATATTAATTTTTTTATTGGAATATAATTAAATTTTGTGTAAATTATATAAATACATTTCCATTGTAAATCTAGATGATATTTGAACTTTTAGTATTTTAATTTTAACTTTTACTTTAAATATATATATATATATATATATATATATATATATATATATATATATATATATATATATATTATTATCATTGTAAATATCAAATATGTTATATCATAATTTTAAAATGTATTATTGTATTGTAAATATCAAATATGTTATATCATAATTTTAAAATGTATTTTTGCTATCCACCATTTCATATCATTACTATATCCTATTATATTGTATTAGTTTTTAATTTTGAGTTCATACATACTAATTAGGGGAATATTCAGATCGAAAATGAGCCTCCTAAGTGATTTTTTCAAAAAAAACATCATTGTCCTTAAATAACTAATGCATATGTCACTCTCTAAACTAGTATATTAATATATACTTAAGATATTACATAAAATCAAATACATAATATATTATGTAATATAATAAATATAATATATTATGTTATATATTAATTTTATATTATAAATATAATATATAATATATAATAAATAAATATAATATAATACAAATAATATGTCCATTGGATGTAGCTTGGGTGGTTGGGAGGAATGATTGTTACCCTCACCACCCAGGTTCGATGCTCTTGTTGTTGAGACCCCAATAGACCATTTCTCACATAGTTCAAGTAAACTAGTTTGTAAAATTGTGATATAAAGTAAAGATGAAGATTAATATAATTTACTTTTAACTTGCCCAAACTTTAATTAATAACATAAAACATATCTTTACCCATTTTAATAACTTATTTACTTTTTTTTGTTAAGTTTGAAATGTTGAATTAGACATTTTGAGACTTGTATTAATTATGGGATTATAAAAAAATATAACCAAATTACAATTAAAACATCAAAACATTTCTAGAAGACAGGTATAAGAAACTTCATTGTTAATTTCACTTGTTTTAGATATGAGTACTTTATTTTAGATATATTCAAAAATAAAGTATTTAATTAAAAGTACTTTAATTTATGGAGAAAATTATATATGACCTAACATCAACATCAACATAAACATATAAATTAAGTATATCAATATCAACATCAACATCAACATATAAATTAAGTACATCAACATGAATAAAACAAATGGTATATAAAAAAACTGTTATAATGTACATATCTTGTCAACAACACAAATAACTACTATAAATACATATCTAGTTGTAGTATCTCATGAGAAGCATGTTGAGAAGGAATAGGTGATTCTCTCTGCTCATCTAAGTGAGGTGAAGGAGGAGGAGGAGGTACTGAAGTAGAAGCACGATCACCACCCTGATCAACATCACCACCCTGAGGAGGAGGAGGAGGTATTGAAGTAGAAGTGCCATGATCAACTACACCCTAATCAACATCACCAATTGGAGGAGGAGGAGGAGGAGGAGGAGGAGGAGGAGGAGGGGGTATTGAAGAAGAAGTGCCATGATCACCACCCTGATCAAGATCACCACCCGGAGGAGGAGGAGGAGGTACTAGAGTAGAAACGCCATCACCACCCTTGTCATCATATGTATTGGAGGATGCGACATCCCTCATCCCTACCAGTAACCTAGTAGCTCCAACGATATGACACATAAGAGATGTCATATTGTGTGACAAGTCCGTCCAGGGCTAGAAGAGATTAGATTCATCCTTGATGTCTTGAATCTAGATAGGGCGGACTCCCGTGCCAACCAAATATGCAATCACTCTGTCACACACCTCCATCCTATATATGAGATCGGGCCTACACCACATGTTGGGTGGTATATGCGGCTAAGGACCCTGGCATGCCATAGCCTCAACCATATACTCATATGCATCAAGTGGCAAGGGAGAAAACATGTCCCCAAAAAATGTGCCAGCATCTACAAAATATAGCACAAGTTAATAATTAGTCGACAATTTCATTAAACACTTTAATAAAATATGTTAAATAACATGCTAGAATAAAATTTATTTTAATTAAGTAAGACAATAAAATGAAAGTAAAAGATTAATTTAAATCTTACCTCGATCATCTGATGACTCATTCGTTTTGAAGAAGATGTTGGTACATCCTCGCCAATCCATCCCCGTGTAAAGGAACAACACCATCACAAACACGTGATCTTCCTCACTGGATAATAGTTGAAGTGCCTCCTTGGAAATCCTAGATGCAAAATCAGGCATGCCCCTCTTTGGCATCATCTCACCCCACATGTGCATCCACACCTCGGTTATCGACCTAGGAAGACGACAGAAAAAAACTAAGTCTTGGAAACCTCTAAAAAAAAAAAAAACTCTGAAGTAAATGGGAAGTTTTCCCTCCTATCTATCATAGCACGACATCTATCTAGTGCTATACAAAACTACCTCAAGAAAATGGCAAAAAACCTAATAATTCATGACCTTTGTATCAAATAATCAACATAATATAAAAGTGCATAACTAATGCGCTGACCATCACTAGCAAAGTGTGAAATGGTCGAAAGTAACAATGAAAGGCACTTGACTTCCTCTGCGCTGAACAAGGTGATCTGTAACTATCCACCAACCACCTGAAATTCACTAGGAGAAGGTATATCACACGCAATATACCTCTGAGAATAGGCAAGTTGAATCTCATCTTCAACACCCATTGGGACATGAGGAAACTGGGGAAACTCCTCCCCTCTCCTAGATAGCCTAGTGATAAAATAAATATTCTCCTCAGTGGGATGGTACCACAGATGAGGACCGACTCTAAAATTCTGATGATGGGAATCCCATTGATGGATCATTTGTGCTAGAAAGGAGGAATTCCCCTTCAGGGATGTATCCTCCTCGTAGTACTTGAGGAGGCCTACATTCCTCAAGAGGAGATGTGTAGTTGTAGTACTAGGAAAAGGGAGATGAGGAAACTGCAAGTTGAATCTCATCTTCAACACCCATTGGGACATGAGGAAACTGGGGGAACTCCTCCCCTCTCCTAGATAGCCCAGTGATAAAATAAATATCCTCCTCAGTGGGATGGTACCACTGATGAGGACCGACTCTAAAATTATGATGATGAGAATCCCATTGATGGATCATTTGCGCTAGAAAGGCAGAATTCCCCTTCAGGGATGTATCCTCCTCGTAGTACTTGAGGAGGCCTAAATTCCTCAAGAGGAGATGTGTAGTTGTAGTACTAGATAAAGGGTAGAAATATCTATCCCTCTCTCTGGCCTCCCACTCCTCAACCATATTGTACTGGTACACTCTCTGTTGTTGCTCCTCAATGAACTGACGTCTTTGCATAATTAACATATGAATTACATCAACACCATAGATAAAAACATAACTTTTTTTCAATAAATGAGAAATTTATTTCAAAATATGCAAACATAAATTTTGTTCAAAAAAAAAAAAATTAACCTCCGGTGCACCTGTAAAATAGTAACGCATTGCCAATAGTGTGCACACATATCTTACGCACCACATACAAAATGTAATTTATTTTAGAGGGTGCGTAGTAATTATCAACGCACTTGTGCATACCATTGTATACAACGCACCATGAAATCATGGTGCACCTGTTGCTCGTGAGATTCTTTTATATGATGTGCACCATTGTTTTCTATTTTTTTCAAATAACTCTGCAACAATGCACCATTATTTATTAGCACCGGTGCGCTGATTTATGGTGGCACAATGGTGCAGTATAGTCCTATAAACACACCGTTAAAAAAACATCTGTCGACGTACCTTCGCTAGTGACCTCCACTACAAATGGATTTTTGGGCTATTTTTATAGGGGATTTCACAAAAACCTTTACTATCGGGTCTTTTCCTTGTAGTCTTAATACTCTATTTTCAAGCCTTGTGTGGAAAACCTGCGCCAGTTATCCTCCCTCTTTGCTAAACTTTTGCATTTCCACATTCCCAATACTTTTGCATCTGTCATGTTGAAAAATGATGCAATTTGAAAATCAGGTCACTTACTTATGATAAATTCATTTGCTCCACTTTAGGAGGAAAGGCCACACATATAGAAACAATTACAAGAAAATGTAATTCTTATCTGTAGATTGCTCGATGGTTTTTTATTATGCCTATTACTATTCGAAAGGTATCTCATATATGTCTACATCCTACTCTTGGATTTGGGGTAGTCCCACCTCTGCGATCTATTTCTCTTTTGATAATTTGATCATCACAAGTATTTTTACTTGGCCACTTTCGATGTTTGACAAAAAAAAATCAAAAGTAGGTGCCAAACTGCACAATAATGACTGGCATGAATTCTTTATACAATCATTGAAAATACATAGTACTGGCTACTGTTGTGGGTGGGAAACCCCTCCTATGGACTAGCACTAAGGTTTTTTATCATGTATGCATAAATGACCTAAAGATTCTTACTTCTTACCATCATCCCATTTCTAAACCCTCCTCACTCATATGTAAATACAAGGCTCAAGAGATTAAGTTGACGTACCTTATTTTTCGTGTTTGATGTCGATCCCTTTTCATGCTTGGTCGTTCTTTGACTGCATCTCTCCTCCCAATGCTGACCTGCATTCACAGAAGAAAAACAAAGAACTCCACATGCATTTGGTCTATGAACTAATGGGTTAGAGATTTAATCAATCATATAATCAATATTCAAATAATGACAATCTCATATGGTGGGATGGGAAAAACAATTATTTTATTAACTTCACAATGATACCTTACAATGATAAAGTTGGCTACTTCTCCTCGATCTTGATCCTGGGCTCCTTTTCAAATGTCTTCCAACTTCTTTTTTCTATACTTCTCTTTGCACAAGGATGGCTAAAGTTTAGGACAAAGGTCATGGACTAGAGAATCTTGATGATCATATTGAAGGCTTCATTGATTTCGAAAAAATACTTGATTGGACTTTCGGGATGGTTGAGCATGAGGGCAAGAGACAAACTATCGATGGGCTGACTCAGGATTAGAAAAAATTCCCTTGGATAATAGCACGACAAAAGATGAGACTCAGGCAGCATGGCATTAACATAAGTTCACAAGGCAGGAGGCAATGAAAACTCTCCATATGTTTGGAAGAATGACCAAACGGAGGAGGATTCAGCTCAATGTAGTGGGAATAGCTTCCTAAGGTCATATTAAATCCCAGGGCTTGACGGACAAATGGAAGGATGTGATTTATCCAAGGGCGACTCATTGTGCTGCCAATACAAACAAAATACTTTCCCTTCCTCTTTTTGGGGTATATTTGATTTCTTTTGTCTTTTTCAATAATGTTGGAAAGCTTGAAAAAGAATAAAAGAATGCTACGTTACAAAGGAGGATCGAGTGTCGCAAACATACTAGTTCCAAGTGCACAGATGTTGCTCAGGGCAAAGGGACATATGCAGGAAAAGGACACTTGGAAAAAATCCTTCAGGGGCCAAAGGTGTCAAGATGCAGAGGCAAAGTGATACAAGGCTTGCATATAAGGCATGCTTCAGATGATTCATTTGAGAGCAACATGGAGCTGACATTAGGCCAAAGACGCAGGTATGAAAACACGGTTAACAAAAAACACAATGGTAACGTCCTTCGATGTAAATTTAATGAGCCCAGAGAAGGTAAGATCGGTGGTTTTTCATATTTAGAGAGTCTGAAAAAATGTAAAAGGAGACTCCAATGGGGTACCTTTTTTGAAGATAGTCTAGTTGGCTCAAAAAAGGGGTAAACTACCACCAACCAGACATCTACTCAAAACCATTTTAACGAGTGTGATAAAGACAAGGTCACTGGACAATTTTTTCATTTTTAAGGAGTCTGAAAAAATCTTAACTATGGACTTCGTCAGGAATGTTCTTCTAGACCATTTTAACGAGTGTGAAAGAATAAGGTCACTCGTCGATCTTTTCAATTTTAGGGAGTCTAAAACGAGATTAACTATGGACTCCATGGGGGTTCCTTTTTCGTAAATTTAGTCCCTCGGGCCCGAAAAAGGGTTAAAATTATACCTGAGAGAACTCTTCTAGAGATCCGAGGCCTCTACAGTATACCTTTGTTCATACAGTTGATCGTCCGGACCGAAAAAGGGGTAAAATACCATCGAATAGATGTGACTTCAAATTTCATTTTCACGAGCGTGAAAGGCCACAAGATCGCTCGACAATATTTTCACGTTTAGAGGGTCTAAAAATGGCTTAAAAGAAGACCCGTGGGGGCTACAACTCATGTATGAAACTGGTTCAGGTAGAGCTCACTGCTAGGCTTAGACCAAGAGTCTCTTTGATAGTCAACTTGGGAAGTCTCCCAAAATGGAAGAAAACAAAAACCACGGTGTAAGTCCTCCTGCGCTATAGAAACCGTAGTCATGGCTTCAAGGATAGCCTCATCTGAAGGAAATTCAAAATCTAAGAAATCACACAAATGAGGGTCGACAGTCCCAAAGGGTGAAGTAAACTACCCATACTCCATATGATGATGGAGTTTCTGACTAGGACTGGCAGAGTCTATCAGGGAAGAAACATGATCACGAGGGCTTGAGGATCTACTAACAACGAGATCAGACTCAGAAGAATACTCAAGCCCAATTGGACCAAGAGGGGGAAGCAAGGGCTCCCATGCCCCCATTGGATAAACCAATGGATCAATTGTTGATTCCAAGTCTTGATAAGGAAAACATGATTGCACAGGTTCCTGCCCATAAGCAATTGAACACCGAGGATAAGATGCCACATAATTAACCCATGGCAGGGTGGAGTCTACATGAACACTAGGAACATATAAAGGGGAATCCTGAACTAACGTTGAATTAGGATGGTGATTATCATATGCCAACTGGTCAATAGTGACAATGATTCCATTGTGAGGGAAGTGCATCACCCGAAAGAGCGTAGATACCACAACATTCATAGCATATACATAATCACACCTGAGAAGCATATTGAAATCTAATGGGCCTTGCACCACTATAACATCAACACAGACAATCTTCCCACCTAACGAGATAGGCAACTAAGGAAGAACCCCCAAATATTCACTAGGACGTTTGTCAAAATCCAACAACTCATGTGAAGTAGACACAAGCTTGGGAGAACCCAAGACTTTCCAAACTGAGGGGGATAAAATACTTGCACAGGCTCCTTCATCCACAATACATCGATAAATGTTTGTTGAATTAACTTCAACCCTTATTTGAAAGGGTGCGGAGGAAGGAAGACGAGGCTCAACAAGGTCATTCCAATCAAAGGAAACCATCCTAGGGCTTGGAGGGGGTGTGCTCGGAGTGAGCATAATGCCCCCTTGTTCTGAAAATACTGAACCAAAAATGCTAAAAACATATTCAGTAGACATGTCACTCCCCAAAAGAAGAGTGGGATCATCCGATGACTACATCGTCATGACCACTTTCGCAACCAATGGCTAAATAGGTTGCGAGACTACATGTTCTAAAGGCACCTCACCCCACAAAATAGGAGTGGGATCAGCCAATGACTACATTGACATGACCACTTTCACAACCAATGGCTGAATAAGCTGCGAGACTACATGGTCTAAAGGCACCTCACCCCCAAAATAGGAGTGGGATCAGTCGATGACTACATTGGCATGACCACTTTCGCAACCAATGGTTGAATAATCTGTGAGACTACATGGTCTAAAGGCACCTCACCCCCCAAAAGAGGAGTGGTATCAACCGATGACTACATCGGCATGACCACTTTCTCAACAAATGGCTGAATAGGTTGAGAGACTACAAGGTCTAAAGGCACCTCACCCCCCAAACAAGGAGTGGGATCAATCGATGACTGCATCGACATGACCACTTTCTTAGCCAATGGTTGAATAGGATGAGAGACAACAAGGTCTAAAGGCACCTCAACACCCAAAAGAGGAGTGGGATCAGTCGATGACTGCATCAACGTGACCAATTTCTCAACCAATGGTTGAATAGACTATGAGGAAACCTCAAAAGACTGAGAATCAGAATATCTTGTAGACAGGGACCACAATCTTTGTACCTCTGGAATGTCAGGGCACAAATGAGTAAGGTGATCTCCCTTGCAAAGCTTACAAGGGAACTTAGGCTTACGTCCTATCCATCTAGGTTTCTCAACATAATTAATGCCCCCAACATGACTAGCAGTGGTTGGTTGCACATCTCCAACATGACTTGCAGAGGTTAGTGATGGGTCGATAACATGACTTGCAGAGGCTACATACCTATTACCAGTATGACTAGTAGTGACTGGACTTTTTCCCCCAGCATGACTTGCAGAGGGTGGGTGTGTGCCCCCAGCATAACTTGCAGAGGTTGGGTGTTGGTCTTCAACGTGACTTGCAGAGGTTGTTGACCTATCTCCAACATGACTCGCAGAGGTTGGTGATTTCTTCTTCCTATTCTTCCTCTTTCTATTTCGTTTAGACTTCCGGTTACTAGTAACTGTAATTTCACTAGAGGCGAGAGAAGGAGAAGGAGAAGACTTTGCTGACGAAGAAACATCAACAGGGTTCCCATGAGATAAAGTGCTTAACTGAGAAGCATCAAGATCATTTGGGACATTTGGAATGGTACCCAACCAAACCGGTAATCCCACATTCAACCCAGGAATGTACAAAGTGGCCATCAAAGGGAAACCAACATTTTTGAAGAAAGGAAAAGCACAAGAATCCCCTTGCAAAGGGGTTCCTTGGTTGGTATCGTCGGGAACTTTAGCCATGAAGATATTATGCAGAGGTTCTCCCCTTGTGATATCGTTCAAATCCGTAAAAGTCTCACACACTGACTCTGAAGAACCAGTGTTATCAAAACAATGCTTATAAAGAGGCGGCTCCACATTTTCAAGCGGAAGACTGAAAAGTCCTCTCAACTGACGGAGTGGGTAGTCTACCACCCTAGGTCGGAGACCCAAAGCCACTACTGAATAACTCACTATGGAAAACTAGGGAGCACAGAGCACACACTAAAAGTTACTAAAGGAAAATCAAGCAAAGGACTAACTAGTTAAAAGAACAGTTACACCAACCAACACTAGAGCAACTTACTGGTGCAAGTGCAACTCAAATACGGAAGCACCCTTCGGGTATACTCTGCAAAGAGTGGCCCGATGTCTTCCCTAGGTACTGTGGTATACCCCCATGGTCACCTGTGTAATTCCCTAAAATAAAGGCAACTAGGTTTCCAGCTCATGAACAATCACCAAGCGGGTACAGTCGACAGTCGGGTGGACCGCAATGAGCAGGGTATCAAGCCCAAAACCTATCAAGGGTATCGAAAACAAGTGTTCTGGAAGACGACTGAGGACCTCGAACGGATTTGAGACCCACAAAGCTCCATGGAAAATGCGATCAATGGAATCCCAAGACAAGTCCTCTATATGAGTTCCCCACTACGCTTGGTTTGGCTTTGGAGGGATTATCTCTGCTACCTTTCCGCACGCGACCTCGTGTTTAGCCCCTGTGTTAGAGGGGGGTCCCGGATCATTTCCACGTTACTGGACTTCTACACTCCTTATAACATACTTGTATGTTTGTTGTATAGCCTTGAAGAGTTTCCTCTCCAACCTAAATCAAGGCTCTAGCCTAATCTAGTTGATGGACCATACAAACATAAAGTCTAGTAAATTTTAATTAACATTCTTTTTACTAGATTGATTTACTCAAAAGGGTACGGTAGTGCAACTAGTGTTGTTAAGACTCTTGCAGAAAAAAGAAATGATAAGAACACTAGAAAAGAAGGATTATATTTCTTATTTTTCTTTTGAAATGCTTTTAAGATGAGAAGAAAACACAACACTATGTTAATTTCTTTTTCTTTTTCGAATAACAATGCAAGGCAAATGCCAAGAAAGAAAGAGAACTAACAAGCTATTTTTTTTTTTATATATTTTCTTCCAATCAAAGCAGAAGTAACAAAATATTCTAAATTTTTTACTCAAGTCAAGTGTATGTCAATGTATGGCCATGAGGGGGATTTTTTTTTTAATTGCAACTCATTTTTCTCAAAATTTCAATCTAAAAATAAGTTAAAAAAGCTAATAAACAGAAGAAATATTTTAATGAAAAAGAAAGTTATTGTTGTGATCAGACCTAAGTTGTTGACTTCTATGACAGAGACCAATAACCCTGAGAGGTATAAATTTTGACAAGGAAAAGGTTGAATGCCACTCCTTGAACAAATTTTTTCTCAATAGGCACGTTGCTGACAGTTCAACAGCCAGCGTGTGCACGTGAGTTGTGTAATGTCAGGGAGCGTGTACATGCGTGCAGACCTTATGCAGTTCACGTGTACTTCTGAAACTCTCAAAAATAAAAAGACAAACAATCAAGCATTGGTAGAGACTACTAGTTTTGAGGACCAGAATCTCTTGAAGACTCAGAAACTCACTTTGACAGAAAAAAGAAAACAATTCAAAGAAAATTTCATAGAAAAAACCAATTTGAGGTGGAACCTAAGCTATAGACTACAAACAACAAAGACTAGAATGAGCTCCAGAAAACCCCTGAGAATGATTACTTTTGACAGGGGAGAGGATGAATGTCTCCTTAAATGAAATTTTCTGGAATCATACACGCGATTGACACTTCCTCAGCTAGTGTGTAAACGTGGGATGTGTGAAGGTAAGGTGTGGGTACATGTGTGCAGACCTTATACATGCCACGTGTACCTCTGTGGATCCCGTAAAAAATATGCAGTCAAGCAAAGAAACAGAGATAACTGGTATGGAAGACCAGAATATTTGTTAGCTCAGACTTTTGCAGAAAATTTAAAAACAAGAGATGAAGTCAGTTTTTAAAAATACCTAAGAAAAGTATTCCTAGAAACCCTAGATGTCCCCAGTATGGTCGCCAATTCTATTGTTGGTGGGAAATCCCTCCTACAGACTAGCACTAAGGGTTTTTATCATGCATGCAGAAATGACCTAAAGATTCTTACTTCTTACCATCATCCCATGTATAAACCCCATTCACTCATATGTAAATACAAGGCTCAAGAGATTAAGTTGACGTACCTTATTTTTCATGTTTGATGTCGATCCCTTTTCACGCTTGGTCATTCTTTGACTGCAACTCTCCTCCCAACGCTGACCTGCATTCACAGAAGACAAACAAAGAACTCCACATGCATTTGGTCTATGAACTAATGGGTTAGAGATTTAATCAATCATACAATTAATATTCAAATAATGACAATCTCATGTGGCAGGATAGGAAAATAAATTATTTTATTAACTTCACAATGATACCTTACAATGATAAAATTAGCTACTACTCCTCGATCCTGATCCTGGGCTCCTCTTCAAATGTCTTCCAACTGCTTTTCTCTATACTTCTCTTTGCACAAGGATGGCTAAAGGTTGGGACAAAGGGAATGCTCAATCGGGTATATTTTCTTTACTATGATTTTCCTCCTTTCAAATGGGACCCCTACCCCTTCCTTTATAGGCTAGAAGGAGCTAGGTATTTGGTCGAATGACCAGCCATGCATGGCCAAAAGTTTTAGTTAACTTGCCCAAAGTTGTGTGTTTTGTTAGCAACTTTCCTTTTTCTGTGCTTTTGTAGGTACACGCGGGTTGTATTGGGGTAGATAGCATGTACATGCGTGCAGTAATGGAGCAGGGTGTGTGGGCCTTTATAAAAGGGGTTTTTTAAGAAGAGTTGTTCAGTGATGTTTTGGCAAAGAAGGAATCTGAGATGGTCTGATGCCAGGTAATCATGTCTGGTGAAAATTAGGGTTATAACAACTACCCTTACCATATACCTCAACCACTACCAATGTGCTAAGACATCGTTTCACTTAGTGTTGTCATATGTTCATAGCTATACTTGGTGCACTTAAGACTATCTATTTGTAAGTCTTGTATGGATAACCTACATTGGCCACCGTCTCGCATTGATACACTTCCATGCTTCCACATTTCCAATAGTTTTGCATCGCCGATTGTGAAAAATGACATAATTTGCAATGCAGGTCCCTGATTTATCGTAAATTGATTTCCTTCAATTCAAGAGGAATCGACACCCGTCTAAAAGCATTGCAAATCAAATTTATTTCTTATCTGTACACTGCTCGATGGTTTTTTATGATTTCTATTGTTATTTGAAAGGTAGTTGATATACATGTAAAATACATTTTGGCCGATGTGAATCATGTTGTTGGAATTGGGGCGATCACAACTCTATGATCTATTTATCATTGGAAAAATTGCTAGTAAAAAAACCTTCTTATATGATGCACATCAAGAATATTTCATTCAACTGTTTGATCCACCAATACAACTAGTTGATAAGAGAGAATGGGTTTTCTTAAATATTACACCAATGCCAATGAAAATATGAATGAAACCAAGTAACTACTTTATGCATAGAGCACACACGATCAAACACAATGCCAAATGTGGAACCGTGACACTGCAAAAAGAGAAGATGTATTGGTTCTCTCCACAACATTTGAATATAGACCAACTGCTAAATAGACAAAGTACTGACTATGTGCAACATACACCTATGCGAAAGTGAAAATGCCACTTCTCTACTAATTGCACAAATGTCTATGCAATTAAATCTGCCAATGCCAGACCATAAGTGGCATGAATTCTCAGTGTAAGGTTCTAAAGTCTACAATCCTCGTGCACCCCACACAACTATACTTGGTGTACTTAAGAGAGGTTATTTTTAATCCTTGTACCGACAACCTGCACAGGTCACCCTCCCGCACCTCTACATTGCCAATAGCTTTGCATCCATGATTGTGACAAGTGTTGTAATTTGCAAAACAGATCACTTATTTATAATAAATTGATTTTCCCTAATTTAGGAGAAATTTCCATGCATCTATAATTAGTTCCAAACAGATGTGAGGCCTATGTGTAGATTGTTGTATAGTTTTTTATAATGAAATTTATATTTGAAAGGTATCTTATATGTGTAAAGGACATTTTAGAAAATTGGCATCGTGCTCTTGGGCTTGTCGTAATGTCATGTCTGTGAGCTATTTTCATTTGAATAATATTCTTGTCATGATCCTTTTTACATTCAAACTTTTGAGGTTGGACTGAGGTTTCACAATAGCCATATCTCTGACCTCTACACAACTATGCCTCTCACATAGAACAAAATCTCTAAATCGTTGGCCTTTCCTTGCAAATCCAACAAAATCAACCTAGGAAAAATTGGTGGAATGTCACCCAATTTACATCCCCTATAACAATTCATCATGTGGACACACGTGACAACATGACCATAACTGGCATGACTTCTTTGCACAAGCATTGAAAATACACAACATTGGTTATGTCAGCGATACTCATCTACCACTGTCGATATGTGCAAGATATAGTCATCGTGAATGCCAAAATTTGTTCATAGAAAAATCCTCGAGGAAAAATGCAGAATGCACATCTTTCTGAACTATATCTACCTATACAATAATCAAACCCCCAACACAAAAGTGAATAGATGGAACATAATGCGATGCACCAACCTAAAATCAACATTTCTCTACAAGACATGAGAAATAATGCATTGCTCCCTAAAGTTATACCCACACTATGTCCATAGCATTAATCAACTGCAAAACAAGATGAAAAGTACAATCCAACAATAGGGAAACACCTCGCATGAATTCTCTGCACAAACATTAAAAATACAAAGGAATGGCTATGCCAGTGATACTCATCTCCCACTGTCGATATGAGTAAGACATAGCCACACTCAGTGTCGTCATATGTTCGTAGCAAAACCCTCAAGGAAAACTACAAAATGCACATCTTTATTAAGTATATTTTTTATACTATAATCAAAACCCCCCAAAAAGGAGAACAAATGGAACATCGTGTAATGAACCAACCCATAAACAACATTTCTCTACAACACATGCAAAATGATGCACTTCTCCCTAACTTTATACCTACACTATCTCCATAGAATCAATCAACTGCAAAACAAGATGAAAAATGCACACCGACAGACAACACAGAAATGAAAAATAACAATCAAGACCTAATTTTCCTTGGCATATCGCATATAATGCAGAGGATTTATTACACCCTCTCACACATTTCCACAACCCCAAAATTATAACTCTTAGAACTCCCCACTTCTAGCACTTGCAAACTAGAACAACTACATCTCTTTAAACCATAACAAGTGACATAGTAGATAAACACATTAAGCAATCCAAAAAAAAGGTAAACAATACAACCTCAAAAAAACACTCTCTCTCTCTTGCTCACCTTTGACTACGTTCATATTACACGATCTTTGTAACAACCCCCGACCCACTTGAATTGCTTCTAGAAAAACCAGCAACACAACAAAAGTAACTTCACTATGCACAAAGAAAACTCTACCAAACAACAACTAGAAAAACTATCAAACAACAACACAATCTCAAAATAGAACACCTTCTCTCCCTATTCACCTTTGACTGTTTTCGTCCTACGTAGTCTCTGTAACAACTCATGCCCGACTTGACTTGCTTCTGGAATAACCAACAACACAACAGAGCTAATTTCACTATGCACAAATAAATCTCTATCAAACAACAACTACGGAAACTAATCACACTTGTTTAAAATACATATATTAATATGGAAACCAACTAGTTAGAAACAAGATACTAGATGCACAAGACTTGTTACCCACTCTCATATATTTGTACAAGCCCAAAAGACCAGATCTCTTCCAAGTCATTGACCACGCCACCCTAAATAACTTCGCCTTAGTGGCTTATAGAACAATGTATCTTAACGAAATCCAAAGAATTCAACAATTAATTAGAACAAAGGAATTCAAATAAATCCTCTTGTAATACATGAAAACTATCGTAGAGAATCATGTCAAGCAGTACACAAAAATCTCTTCAAAATTTATGAATCGTACAAAATTTAATGAACACTCGAAACACAATAATTTATATATATTTATTAAAAAAATTATATATATCGTATAGTAAATATATATGCATCTTGTTTGGCACACTTCTTAAATGCTACCAATTGCCAACTACATCCTAGCAAGGGACTTATACATGCAGCCTTTCCAACCATCTCTTAAACCTACATAATTAAATTTCCTATTCAATTTTTGTCCTCTAACCAGAAGATGTTTTGAAAAACCAATCAAAACATAACAACCAAAAAAAATGACTCCCAACAAAGTTTAACTTTGAGAAACGACACCAATTTTTTTATCAACACTAAAAGAAACACGTAATAGACACAAACATGATTACTATAGTCTCGCACTTTGGGTAGAGAATAATAATATTATCCATTTAAAAGAGATCATAAAAGAATCATCTTAATGCATGCACCACATGCACACAAATTGTGGCATGCTTTCAACTTTATTTTATAAGCGCACTCCATACACGAGTCCGGTCAACTTTATATTTTAATTATAAGCGCACTCTACACGAGGTTGAATTAAAACAATGACCGACCATTTTTAATTATAAATTTAATGTTTAGAAATCCCACGAGGTTTAATTAAAACAATCACCCATTTAGTGTGGATGAGTGTATTAACGAAGAGCTTGTATTTATATTTGGTGTATCACAATTTTATAAGATTATAAAATGGACATTAGCTAGCCATCGGTCCAGAACACAACATGAAGGCACCATCGCAGAAGTAGAAGGTAATGCAATTCATATCAATTAATGATCTCAAGAATTGCATTCACACAAAATTTGACAAATGGTGATGATGTTGTTATGCATATATATCTGTCGATGTCGCTTTCCGTAACGTTGCTGCAAAGAAACTAGTCGATGATTCTCTGCTCTTAGGTTGTGCACGTGGCTATCGGAGTTCATTAATAGAATTAATTTATACTAAATTGAATAGTTGCATTTCATATCTATGCATTAAAAATAAATCAATCTTGAATGGCCTCTTAAGCTCGGTTGTATAGTTAGTAATTTACAATTTTTATGCTAGGAACACATAGCGAGTTGATTGAGGAAATCGACAGATACAGATAGATCCAGAGACATAGGTGAAACTGAGAAAGCAGGTAGATGGAGATGTATGGGAATACATAGAGACTAGTGTAGCTACATTTTAATCTAGGATTTATCATGAGTCGTGGAGGTATAAAATCTTATGAGGTGAAAACCTTTTCTCAAGCTTTGCGCAAGCTTTGCGTACCTCTAGGGATTTGTTTCCTCTAGGTGCATGATAATTATGGATCCATGGTTCTTAATATATATATAGAGAGAGAGAGAGAGAGCCCTAATGGTTAAGAATATGTGTTTCTTCTTAAGAGGTCACAAGTTGAAATCCAGAGGGGGGTAGGGTGTGTATACCTCACTAGACTTTAGGAGTGAAATCCTTGGTCCCTTGTCCCACAAACAAGGGGGTATCATAAACCAATTTGATGTGTGGCTTGGTGGTGACCTTAAAATTAGATTATGTGTGTGTGTGTGTGTGTGTGTGTGTTAACTCCATGTTGAACATGGAAGGAATTACACATCCCTCTCTTACTTGGATGTAAAAGGAATTATACCAACTACTTCTCATGGAAATCTCATATGGAGGATGCATTAATAAGTAAAGGATTGTACCAGATTACCTTGGGAAAAGAAAAAGTCTTCACTCTTGTTACAAAAATCCAAATGGGATAATAAGGATGAAAAAATATGTGGACTAATTGGAATGTCCATATCTCCTTATTTATAATTTCACCTTCAAAAAATTGATAACCCAAATGAGTTATGGGTTAATCTTGAAGCCATATTTGGTAAACCCAATGTGATTCAATCCACCAACTTGAAAACTGATTAATATATTTAAGTCCCAATGATTTCACTTGCATTGAAGATTATTTATCTAAGTTCAAAACACTTTGACTTTTACTTAAAGAATGGAATATAGATATGATGGATGAACAATGCATATATGTTATTCTTGCTAATGTTGGTAGCTCATATTCTATCTTTATATTTGACTTCTATGCCACCACAAAATCTCTAGGAATTCATATGTTATTCTTGCTAATGTTGGTAGTTCATATTCTATCTTTATATATAACTTCTATGCCACCACAAAAGCTCTAGGAATTCTTATCAAGATCCCACTCTTTAGTCTTTTTGTAATTCTCTAATTAGAGACCAAGATAATATCTTGTGTATTGTAGTGATCAACACTATAGGTACATCTAACAAAGCTTTAGTGACCTAGAATAAAGACAAATTGAAGCATCCAAAGAAGCAACATCCTCACAACAATAACAAGTAAAGAGAGTGTCCCAAACCCTTTCAGCCAACTTCTACTCCCAATGGTGACAAAGGATAAAAAACAAAAAGTAAGAATATTGACATGCATTGCAATTTTTGTGGGAAAGATGGTCATCTAGAGTCTAAATCTTTTAAAAATATGGAGGCCTTAGAAGAAACAATGAAGAAGCATAACATGAATATTGATTCTTGTTCTTCTAAAACTTATGCTCATGGATATGCACTTTCTTATTCTAGTTTCTCCTTCAATGCAATATCTATGTCTTCTTTTGATGAGTGGCTTATTGATTTTGGAGAATTTTATCACATGGATATGGATAAATCCGTGTTTTATACTCTTAATAAATGTAACACCAAACAAATATTTGTTGTGATGATAGATCTCTTAGTGTTGTAAGGTCTAGAACAGATCGGGTAGATAATGGTTATTTCAATGTTGTATTATGTGTTCCAAGTATTTCGTGCAAACTTCTGTCAGTATATCAAATCACACATTCAGGTGAAGGTAAAACAATAGATTTTTCATGTCACAAAATTGATCAAGGATTTAAGAATCCTAAGCATGTCTTAGCCACCATAATTGTTGAAGATATTACGAGGATGTACAAATTTGACAACTTTGATCAACTTTTCCATCATTTTTTGTTGCTCATAGAAATGAATTGAGAAATCTATGGCGTGAGAGGTTTGGACATCTAAACTATCACTCATTACAACAGATATGTAATCAAAATATGGTGGTTGGTCTTTCTCTTCCTCACGTTTCTTGCAAAGATGGTGTTTGTGCCAGTTGTGTTCTCATAAACATCATCATGACAGTTTTGACAAGCATGCCTTTTCCCCTTTGCAACTTGTTCATAGTGATTTGTGTGGTCTTGTTTCTTCTCCTTCTTTCTCTGCGTGCAATTAATTCTTATCTTTCAATGATGACTTCTCCATATGCACTTGGGATTACTTCTTAAAACTTAAGAGTGAAGTTTTTGACATATATGTGAACAAGAAATTTACAACCTACTACACTACACAAGGCATTCAAATGCAACATACTATTCCATATACACCACAACAAAATGGTGTTGCTAAGAGAAATAATCATGCATTAAAAGAAAAGACTAATTGTATGATCCAATCTAAAAGTATTAAGTTTTCATTATTGGGTGTAATTCATCAATTGAGCTAATTACATAGTAAATCACACTCCCACAAACACTTTAAAAAATATAACACCCAAAGAATCATAGACTAAAATTAACCTAGATGTAAGTCACTTATGTGTATTTGGTACTGAAGCATGTGCTCACATTCTTTATGAAAAAATAAAAATCATTACAATCTAAAAGTGAGCAGTTCATTTTGAATATTCTAGAAATGTAAAAAGTTACCAATTTCTTCAAATTAATTCCAATGAAATAATTATTAGAAGAAATGTTCCATTTGATGAATTCTATGTTTGTTCTATCTTAGGCGATGTTTGTGTCACGGGAGAAGTAGTTGGTAATCTTGGTAATCTTGTGAATGATCCTTCATATCAATGTTCGACACGTTCATATTTCAAGGGAGCCTCCTCTCTTTTGGATACATAGTTATCGAGATACATTTGCGGAAGCGGTTATCCAAATTAGGACACAACAATGAATGACATGAATGAATAATAGTAATCCTTAATGACAAACGACACTTCAGGTCTTATAAGTTTGTTGATCTTTTTTCCGGTCAAAAGAAAATGATCAACATCACCAGAAAATTTGTGGGGAGCGAGAAACATTCTCCTCATTTTTATATGATAGAGGTTGTACTCCTTTTTCTTGATAAAAATTGTTATTTAAAGAATTATATGAAGCGAAAAATCCCATGAGGTTGAATTAAAATAAAACAATCACTGGCCATTTTCAATTATAAATTTAATGTTGTTGATATTCTCACCATTGAAGAGTAGCCAGGGCCACTCCCACCAAAACTGATAGAACGGATGGCGTGAAAATTGCCGCATGCATTAAAGAAGAGTGCGTATTTATATTTAATTTGGTACTATAATATATATTATATTACTTCACGGTTTTTGTTCCCTCCACATATAATGCTAGAAAAGGTTGTGGCCGGATATAGTGCTCTCAAGTTTTTAATTGTAAGTGCACTCCATACGCGAGTGCCGTCAACTTTAATTTTGTGGAGTCAGCCACTTGCCAACGTGGTCGCTGGTCAAAGTTTTTATCATTCGGCTATTTAATGTCTTGAAATCCCACGAGGTTGAATTAAAACAATCACAAACGATTTTCATTTATAAATTTAATGTCTTGAAATCCCACGAGGTTGAATTAAAACAATCACCCATTTTAGAAAACATTTAATGTGGAAGATATATAGAGAAAATAAAATATTAAAATAAGAGAACCTGTCAAAAAATAATTAATAACTAGAATCTTAACAAGTTTTAAACTTCATATTTTTTTATATAAAAAAATATGAAGATGAGGATATATTAGCAATAATTAAAGAGAAATTAAAAATAAATCACAAGTTGAAATAATTGGTTTAGTTGGTCTTATATAAAGATAAGGTTGATTATGGTTATGGTAAGCTCTAATGCTCATAAAAATGACATACTTAGTAAAATTACCAGCTTTAAAAGGTGTGGAATATTTATAAATGAAGACCTCATTTTAGAAAATCAAGCTAAATTAAAGAATGAAGTCCAAAAAGTAAAGAAAACAAGAAAGGAAGGAAAATGAAAAATATTTAGGAATCAAAAAGTTATTATTAGGAATAGAGACCAAAAAAATAACAATAAATAACAATTTGATACATTTCAAATCCTTTCTTGAAATTCTAACCTTCAAAGTAATCAAAACTTTAATGATATTGGAAAGATTCTCTTGAACATACTTTACAATATTACACATATATCAACAACTAACATACCTTATAGTAATAAAAATCCACACATATCAATATGTGAAGTTCTTTAAATATTACACATATAAACATACATCATACCTTATTTACAAAACATGTTTTAAATCTTATACATACATTTATGATACCTTAAATGTTACAAATATAATTACTATGCTCTTTTTTATTAATAAATCTCTAATTGCTAATTTACAACTCTTTTAATTTAAAAATTATGYTTTTCTATTAGAACGTCATTACCTTAAAATTTCTCAAAATGTCATTAACTTAAAATTTCTCATCATTTTTATAAAAATGAATGAAAATTATTCCAAACTTACACACATTAATTAGAATGGATAAATCTTCCCACCATTTTACCATTATCATTAACTTCCAAATTAATGACGAGTACAAACTTCAAAATAAACATTTCATCATTGACATTCACATGTCTAACATAGGAACAACCTATAATCACTAGGGACATCTAGTATAGGAACACCTTACAAGTTGTATAATTAGTTGGACATGTCAGGGTGAGCTTTAATTATTTTTCATAAATTTACTTTTAAATATGTAGTGTTGAATTTTTTTAGCTATTTGAGATACATGGGATATGGGGTTATCATTTAGTTATTTTGGTGGTTTTCTTTTTTAATTTGATCAAAATTTGGTTGAATTTTTCAGGAGTTGAATATATTGAGATGATCAAAATTGCAATTTGAGCAATGCAAAGTGGCATTTGAGAAATTCTTGTTCAAAATATTGAAGTGACAAATCAGTATATACAATTCTAATAATTCTTCTAAATTTCTAAATGAATTTTGAGTAAAATTGGGTGAATAAGGTGACTTGAAAAGATTCAAAAAAAAAAAATGTTTACACTAAATGTTTCTAGACTTCTAAAAGACATTGCCTATAAAAAAAAATATAAAACCTAAACAAAAATACATTTTAATAAGTTTTTCTTAACATCTCCTTTACCCAACTCCATCTCACCTTATCTCATAAATATCTCCCCTCACTCAACTCTCATAAATAATAAATATGAGGAAAACATTAAAGAAAAACATTTATGAGAGGATGAAATTTATGAGAATGAAAGTGAAAATATATTTTAATAAGTTTAGTATAAAAGTTTGATTTTTTTGGTTATTTTATGGACATATTTTCTCAATAATTTTGATAGAAATACGATTAAGATTTGAGTGATTGAGACTTGAATGATTAAGTTTTATAATACATTACGGTTTTCTAAGATTATGAATCCTTATATGTATTTAAAAAAAATATAATTAGAAAACATAAAAATGATGATTAAAATTATAAAATTTAAAAAAAATCACATTTAAAAGTGAAAATGAAAAAATATATTTTAATAAATTTGTCTTAATCACGACCCTCATAAATGTATGAGTAATAAAAATTCCCTAATAAGTGTTCCAAAACTTATGAGTAATAATAAGTTTTCCGAAAACGTGTCATCACACTCTAATCTCCTTGACTAAATGATCCCTTCTCTGGACAATGGGAAGCAGCGAAGATGAAAGACAAATTTAGGGATCTCTAAACAGTATCTTATGCTTTTTTAAACGACGGGACAAAAGACAAATTTAGGTATCTCAACAACGACGAGTTTTTCCGCTCTGGAGATCGCTGGATGTTGGTCGGCTACTATTTATAATAAACTCCTACGAGATGACATTTCATGTAATCGACTTCAATCGCCATTTGGGAAGATGGCCTTGCCTTCCTCTTCATTGTCATCCCGCATTCCCACTGGACCTCATCCTCTCACTCACACACAATGCATTCCACATTTCTCCACTACCATTAATGCAGGAATCAGTGCTGGCAAACAGAGAAGCTTCTATCTACGATGGGGTAAAGGTGAGTACATAATTTCCATTTTTACTGCTTTTTTTATTATTTGATCTTTATATACTTAACCGAAGAATAATAGTTTCCGATGGGGTAAAGGTCAGTAAATAACT
>SNQJ01S0116480.1:0-27859 GCA_010110895.2 Picea sitchensis | reverse complement strand
TAGTTTTAAGTAAAAATTAAGATAGATACAAGGTGTAGAAAAACATGTGTTTAAAATCTGCAACGTTTTCAGCTTGGTCAACTTCAAAAAATTCTAGAAATTATAATATTCATCTGTTAGATTCCAAATTATAGTCATAATACAATAGAGTCTCTGTAGATTGTCGCAGTATATTTCGTTTCTTAAAAATGTAAGTTTAATAATTGATCCAAAATGGATTCAAAGAAGGTTAAGACAACTCAGAATGCACAGAAGCAAATTAGAATGCTCAGAATGGCTCCAGCAAACAACAAAAGGGCAAACAATCAAAGTTCCTAAAACTTAGTGAAAATGGCATAATCCTGAAGAGTGTGTCTCAATCTTTCTAACGACGTAAACGGATCGTCAAACAGAGTTACAGATCAAAAGTTATAAGCGGTCAAACTTCAGTCAAACTTGGTCAAACAGGCAAAAGTCAAAGTGACACGTGTCACCACTACAAGGGTGACACATGGCACAGATGAGTTGGAAAATGAAAACATTTATTCAACTCCCCGAGAGTCGAACTCATAACCTCTAAACAACCCAAAGGCCCTACACACACATGCTAACCACTACACCATTCATTGTTTCTTGTTTGTAATATGGTTTAAATGTTATTTAAATGTAAACTTTAGACTTAGGCGCCAATGAGAGGGGCTCAGACTTTGGCCCAGCCCCTGATCACGTGTTTTATCCCACATGACCATATTATTCTACCGCTTTTGGCGCTTAACCCAACCAACCGCTACAGTAACGAGAGAAGGAGAAAAACCATCTTGCACTCATTGCAAGAGGAGCGGTCACGATGAATAAAATTGTTGGAAACTACATCCGGAAAAGAAACCAAAATAGTTCAGTAGAAAGGGGAAGACAAAGACTGTTGCTACAATGCAACAAGATCTTGGTTCCAAATCAGGAGATGAAGGAAAGATCATAGCAGCTGGAGTATAAGGTAAAGAATCTCTTCATGCTAGTTCAAGTTCTAGTGATGAATCTCATATTGATGAATGGAAGAGGAATGAGTTATTTCATATATGAGTTGTATCTAAACATACTAAGATAGATACATTATTTGATCTGGGTTCCCAAGTAAACTTAATATCCGAAGCACTTGTCAAGAAGATGGGTTTTATAATGAAACCACATCCAAAGCCTTACCCTCTTGGTTGGGTATGTGACAAAGCAAAACTTAATGTCACCAAACAATAGAGGGTTAGATTTTCTATTGCTTCAAAGTTGATTGATGAAGTAGATTTGGATGTTGTACTGCGTGATATATGTGGCATAGTGTTGGGAAGTCCTTATCTTTATGATAGAAAAGCAGTATTCTTTTGTCATGAGAATAAATACCACCTTACTAAAGGGGGAGTGGAATATATTGTTAGAGCTCACAGCATGAGGGTGAATATGACGCTTGTTAGTGCAGGACAAATGAAAATACTCATAACCACTAATAAGAGATATATACTCATGGTCGTCAAAGAGAAAGATGTCAGGGCATCTAATGTTTTCCAAGGGTGTGATCCATCTCATAAAAAGGAATTAACTGATATTGTTTCTAAGTATGATGATGTTTTTCAGGAACCAGATGGATTACTTCCTAAGAGGGAAATCCAACATGAGATACATCTGCAGTAGGGTTCTCCTTTGCCTAATGTGGGCATGTATAGGATGTCAGTTGTGGAGACGATAGAGATCAAGAAGCAGGTACAGGGATTATTGGATCAAGGGGTCATCAGGCCCAATTCATCTCCTTATGGTTCTTCATTCGTGATGGTGCCAAAGAAATATGGCACATGGAGAATGTGTTTCGATTACCGAGCCTTAAATAAAATCACGGTGAAAAATCGATACCCTCTTCCTCACATAGATGATTTACTTGATCAATTAAAGAATGTTGTTTATTTCACTAAGTTGGATTTGTGCAGTGGATATCATCAAATCAAGGTTGTAGAACATGATGCATGGAAGACTGCCTTTAAAACCAAACAAGGATTGTTTGAGTGGTTAGTTATGCCGTTTGGGCTTTGTAATGCTCCGACAACTTTCATGTGTGTGATGAATGATTTATTAACCTTTCCTGGATGACTTTGTGATTGTATATTTAGACGACATTCTTGTTTTCAGCGGGATTGGGATGAACATGTCAGGCATGTAAAGCAAGTATTGGATAATTTGCATAGGGAAAGGTTGTATGTGAAAATGTCTAAATGTGAATTTGGAAAGACTGCACTTGCATACTTAGGTCACATCGTGGGAGGAGGACAATTGAAGATTGATCCTTCCAAAATTGAAGTGATTATGAAATGGTCCAAGCCAAAGAGTGTAACCGAGATTCGAAGCCTCTTGGGTGCAGTCCAGTATTGGAGAAGATTCATTCCCAACTTCTCTTTTATCACATCCCCTTTGCATGCCTTAACTAGTGTGAAGAACACTTTTTAGTGGGAAGGAAAGAAACACAAAAATTTCAACATTTTGAAGGAGAAGATCAGTACCGCACCAGTATTAGAACTGTCGAATCTTCAACAGTCGTTCGAGATCGAGACAGATGCCAGCAGATACGCCATGGGTGCAGTATTGATGAAATATCATAAGCCTATATGTTACCACTCTGAGACTTTTAACGCTATTGTTAACTATCCTACATATGATAAAGAGTTGTATGCATTAGTTCAAAGCGTAAAGAAATGGAAGCATTACTTGTTAGGGAAGGAAACCATCATACATACAGATCACCAGTCCTTACAGTATCTTCAGGCA
The DNA here is from genome assembly GCA_010110895.2 of Picea sitchensis. Classification (NCBI taxonomy): domain Eukaryota; kingdom Viridiplantae; phylum Streptophyta; class Pinopsida; order Pinales; family Pinaceae; genus Picea; species Picea sitchensis. Next base: position 25,078 of record SNQJ01S0116480.1, on the reverse strand, counting down.
CAGACCAAACTGCAGCAATCTCGGCACTACAGATGGATGGGTTTTCTACAACAATTTCATTTGGTAATCAAGTACAAGAAGGGTACAAGTAACAAGGTATCTGATATGCTTTCTAGACCTCCTATTGTTGCTTCTATTATTTTGAAGAATACTTCTTTATCTCATGATAGCTATGTAGAACAATATGTTATCAATGAAGATTTTAAAGAAGTATATGAGAAGCTAACCCATGGTGCACAGGTAGAGAACTATTGTCTGCAGGGAAAGTTACTCTATCATCTTGGGAAGTTATGTATTCCTACAAGTGAACGAGTCCATGTAATACCAAAAGCTCGTACTTTTCTTGTATTGGGGCATTTTGGGGTAGGAAAAACTATGGCTCATTTGCAGAGGTTTTGTTACTGGCCCTAAATGAAAGCAATTGTAAGTAAATATGTAAAGGGGTGTGTGATGTGTTCTACTTGTAAGCCCACTAATAGAAAATTGGGGCTATACTCACCACTTCATGTTCCATCCCATCCATGGGAAAGCATTTCCATGGATTTTGTAGGGGGTTTACCAATGACCAGAGGGGGTCATGATTATTTGTATGTCGTAGTGGATAGGTTCAGCAAGATGTGTATCTTGATGCCATGTAAAAAGTAGATCACTGCTGAGCAGACTGCTAATCTCTTTTTTCAAGATGTTTGGGTTCACTTTGGATTCCTTGGGTATTTTTGGACTAGCTTGTGGAGAATGATGGACACCAAATTGAAGAGGAGCACTTATTTTCATCCACAGACCAACGGACAGACAGAGGTGGTAAACAGAAAAATGGTACATTTGCTTCGAGGCTACTGCAGCAAGCATCCTAAGTTATGGGATGAACAGATACCTTATGTACAACATGCTTATAATCGAGCTTTACATTCATCCACTCAAAGTTCACTTTTTGAGACGTGTTATGGGTACCTACCAAAGGTTCCTTTGGACTTGATGTATGGGAGAGATGTTGATGTGAATGAAGAACGCACAGAGGACAGAGCCCGCAATTTCATCCAAAGGATTCAACAGATACACCAGGAAGTCAGGGAACAATTGGAGAAGAGTCAAGCACAGTATAAAGCTCGGCATGACAAGCATAGGGTTGATCATCGGTTCCAGGTTAGAGACCGGGTATGGATTCATATCAACAAGGAACGATTAAAGGGTGAAGGAAACAAAATCAAGCCCATCCGATATGTGCCCTTCACTATTTTGGAGAAAAGCAACACTAATGCTTTTCGTTTATATCTTCCACCTTATATGCAGATTTATTCAGTTGTGAATGTAGGGAACTTGAAACTTTTTGAACCTCCCATGATCATGGATCAGGATGAGGAAGTTTCAATACCATCAGTTGATGAGTTTGCACCTGAGTACTTGGATGAGTTACAAGAAGATATCATTATGGACAGAAGGACGAGGACTTCACACAGAGGTGATGTTGATTATCTTTGAGTAGGCTTAAAAGGCACACATCCAAGCAAGGCAAAGTGGATTAAGAAAAATAAGGTGAGGGAACTCTTCCCTCACTTACCAATTGATTGATGAAAGATTTTGGTGGTCCAAAAAGCTCTCAGTGGGAAGGCGACATCCAAAATGGATTCAAAGAAGGTTAAGACAACTCAGAATGCACAGAAGCAAATCAGAATGCTCTGAATGGCTCCAACAGACAACAAAAGGGAAAAAAGTAAAAGTTCCTAAAACTTAGTGAAAATGGAATAATCAAGAAGAGCACATCGTAAGATTTCTAATGGCGCAAAAGGCTCATCAAACGGAGTTACAGATCAAAAGTTATAAGCGGTCAAAGTTCAATCAAACTTGGTCAAACAGGAAAAAATCAAATTGACACGTGGCACCATTGCAAGGGTGACACATGGCACAGCTGAGTTAGAAAGATGACGTAGCATGGAAGACACATGGGCACGTTCAGTGATGACACATGTCAACTTCATTGGCAAATCATATTGTGACAAGTGGCAGTTTTGGTGGACCAGTTCTATGGCGCCACATGACCCAATCATGGCCTACCATGTGGCACCCCTCTAATGGCTGAAAAATGCAAAAGTTTATTCAACTCCCCAAGAGTCGAACTCATAAACTTCAAACAACCCAAAGGCCCTACACACACGTGCTAACCACTAAACCATACATTGTTTCTTGTTTTTAATATGGTTTAAATGTTATTTAAATGTAAACTTTAGACTTAGGCGCCAATGAGAGGGGCTAGGCCTTCGGCCCAACCCCTGATCACATGTTTTATCCCACATGACCATATTATTCCACCTCTTTGTGGGCTTAACCCAACCAACCACCAAATATAGCATATTCGCCACTAAATTTAGCCTTTCCACCATTTTCTCCGCCAGTTTGTAACCTCCGCCAGTTTTAGCAAGCGCGCCAAAAATTTGTTGTAACACATGTGTAAAATAAGGAGTCTGTGGTATTCGACCCTGGAACCTCCCAACAACCTATGCCTTAATTTATCCAATCTAACCAACCTTCCAACCACTTGAGTTATGACGTAACCACCCAGAATTTGTATATAAGGGGGTTTCGCGCAGTCTATGAAAAGACAAAAGAGAGCACGAAGAAAGGGCAGGCTGAGTGCATCTGTACAGTATGGATTTGGGCATGTTTTTCAATATTTTGGCATGGATTTCGAGATCTGGAAATCATTAATTGCAGGAGCAGTGGCATGGAAACCGAGGCAGGGGTGTCTTGGGGGCCCGAAAGTGTCTGACTCGTATTGAGGTGTGGAGATAGTCATTTTTAGGTAAAACAACGCCACAAAAGCGGTGGTGGTGTTAGTTTTCTGATCTGAGCAAAGATTCTGTGGATTAACTCTAGAATGAGGTATACTTATGTATTTTGCCCAATTCTTTTGTGGAGTTAATAAAAAGACCTAGCCATTTGAGAGTAGGACCCGAAGACGTAATCCACTAGGGACGAACTCCATTATCAAGTTCTTTGTGTTCATATTGCATGATTGTGTCTCTTTAATTTTGAGTTTTTCCTTCTTTATGGTGTACTTTTGTTTATGCTCATTTTATGCAATTCTTTAATATGTTCCCTGACGAAAAGATCCTAAATCAATAATAGATACATTGTTGTAGAAAAAATTAACTCATTATCATTCCTTTCATGTTTAAGGAACATACTGTTAAACAATTGTCAAATTGACATATCAAATCGTGATAAAAAAAAATTAAAAAATAGTCATTGGAAAGCTAACACAATTCTTCACAAGTTTTGTTTTTACTGTAAAGTGAAATTCTAAATAAAAAAAAATACTTTTATATGCCGAAAGTTGAAGAAATTGTGAAAATATAGTTTGTTTTCTCATAAAACAAGAAAAAGTGTAACCCATCTTCATGATTTCACCCATATGTTAGCCACATGTTCTACCACAAAAGGGAAACCAGAACATGTGGCTCCCATTAAAAACTTAGAGTTTGACGTGTTACAGTGTAAACAAAACTGTACCAACAAAATGATTTGATCCCCGTGATAAAACTCTATGAACAAAATGAAATTGGTCGCCATGACCATCTAGCTTGTGACGAGAGAACACAAAATACAAAAACCTAGAGGCGCTACTCCTTGGGAGAGCTCGAACGACCATGGATGTTGAAGGACAGGATGAACTTCTGGCCACACATTGGGCATCAAGTCCGCGTAGGAGCATCCGCCAATGCATCGAACAAAATATCCATTCTTTTGTCGAGGATGAGTTGTGAGTGCAGTTGGTCATATTTCTTTTGCCGAATTTCAAAAATGAGTTGGAGGTGCTCTTCCGAGATTGAATTTGTGGAGAGAAGAGGTGGGTCCACCTCCTTGTCCTTGCCAACACTCATTGTATGATCCTCCACCTGCCAATTTGGGGGAATTTCTTCCTCCACAATGCAGTTGCTTGTTCCAAACACCTAGTCCTATGGATGTATTTTTTTGGGGGGAAGAGGACTATTGAGCAGAGGAGTGTTAGGGTTAATATCTAGTGTCATAATGTTGGATGACATGGGAGAGCAGCGGATTAACTAGGGTTAATATTTTTGTAGCTAGGGTTAATATTTATTCTAGGTTAATATTCTGAAATCCCTTTCATTCTTTCAACCAAATTGTATTCAATTTTGAGAGGCAATTGATATTCGTCATTTGGACGTTAAATTTCCTCCTACTATCAATCTGGATGATGTATTTGTTTTATTCATACTATGAATTTTTGTAGTTATTGACAATAAGGCACGACACTTGAAACATGCTTGGATTGAAACAAAGAAGTTGACAATGCAACGTGCTTAACAAATCAAGGCGTTGTTGAATAAATCCAAGTAATATTAAGTGTTGGAATATATAATTCCTACTTATCTAATAAGCTTGTTAATGTATTGAGAAGTAGAGATAATCTCTTTGTGAGTTGTGTGATCCTCTTCTTAAGAGGTTGTTAGAGAGTTGGATTTGTGAGATCCTAGTTTGGTGTGTGGTTGAGATATTCTCTCAACCTCTCCAGTTATCTTTGAAATAAGTTAGAATTGATAACAGCCTCTGCACTCTATATAATAGAGTCTGATGTATTGATATTAACAAGTAATTGAATATTTTGTGTGTTATACTCTACTCTTCCATTTTATCATGGTATCAGAGATTCAGGGTTGTGCATAACTCCTTCACATGAGTGTCCAGGAAAATGTGGAGAGTAGAGTAGATAATAGATTGATTATTGAGTCGATTGTTGTTGTGTGTTGTGTGTTTGCATTAAGGGTTTGTTTGTCCATCAAATCCATGTGAGGAGATCTCATAGAGTTTATGCTTGAGACAAAATTCATGAAATCATTGAAATTGAGAGACTGTTGCATGATAGATGATTGTTGGCCAAGTCATTAATCGTGTCAGTATCAGAGGTGAACTTGTGTACAGAAGATGAGAACAAGCACTAATGCTTCCTGATTTTTTGTATAGTAGGCGATCTCGCAAAAGACGTCAGACTTCAGCAACATGGGCAATGACTATAGGATATCACAAGGGTTCAAACCAGGTGGAAAATTAATCCAGTCCTTCGAAAGACATGCATCGATCTGATGACCTGTCGATTACAATGAGAAGTGCAAGTAATTAAGAGATTGTGTGGGTGTAAGCGGATGATCCAGGAAAATTCTACGCCCAGTGGCTCTCAAGAGTTAAGTCACACCAGATTCAAAGACAAGAAATGCTTCTTTGCCATCAGGCATGTGATGTGTTTACAACAAGATGGAGCCACAAACTGTATGAAAGGGTGGTGTATGAGAAACCTACATATTCTCTTTTGTAATATACCTTTCCCTCTTCTCATTTGTGTTGGTAACCAACACTTGTGAGAAAAATGAAAATAATGGCGTGATTTCCTCAACTTTGACCAGAATGTTATTGAGTTCGTCATTTGTCATCTGGAGCTCTCAATTTCCTTTGTCCGGGACACAAAGATTCCTGCAATTTTTTGAAATTTTTCCCGACATGTTTAAATCATTTGATGTTAATTTTGAAGACCATATGATGTTAATTGTGAAGACAATTGTGAGCGTTGTCTTCTATAATTCTAATTTTGTATCAGAATTAATTAATTTCAATTGCGAGCTTTGGAAAAATCATTGATTCATAAAGAGAAGAAGTTGAATTCCTTAGATTACTAACACGGTCTCCTATGTCGATGGTGATGGTTTGATCGCTCCTTATCACTGCTTTGAAATTTTCCAAGAGTCTGCTAAAGTGGGAGTGTAGGTCGAGTTGCAAGATCTCAACACATGCACCAAAATACCATTGGACAGCTTTGGAAGGGCCTCCATAGATTAAAAACTCGGAGGATTGCGTGGAGGTGTTACAATGAAGTGAGGAGTTATAGTGAAGTGAGGTGTACGTGACCATTCTGTCGGATTAACACGGTCTCCAATATGATTGTGAAAAGTGTGATAGAGTTATGATTTAACAAGTATTGTTTGTTTGAGGGCGTGCATAGTATAATATGAGTTATACATGTAATTAAAAGAAAGTCTATGATATTTTGATGTAGTGATCCTAGAGAATACTATCTACCTGAGCCATTGTATAGCCCCTAATGTGAAAAGTTCATGGTGATATAAAAACCACTATGTAAATCATGGTTGAGGGTAATCCGAGAAAACCTAGAGCATGGTTACAGGTAATCCGAGAAAACCTCATACGTGGTTGAGGGTAATTCAAGAAAACCCATAGCATGGTTATAGGTAATCCAAGAAAACCTGGTGCATGGTTGAGGGTAATCCTAAAAAACCTAGAGTATGGTTATGGGTAAGCTGAAAAAAACGTTTGATGATGATGTGATGAAGGGGGAGTTAAAGTTAAAAGTACAGGTATGAGGAAGAATGGTTGAATGAACCATGTAGATGAAAAGGATTCCTAGATAAATGGAGATTACGACAGCTAATGACCCATGTATTCGAGTAGATGGATTTCTTTTTGTATGGAAGTCAATAATCAGATGCAGGTACAAGAGGAAGCAGATGAAGATATGATCACATAGATATTTATATAAGTATTCATTAAGGGAGAGTGTTGGAATATATAATTTCTACTTATCTAATATGCTTGCTAATGTATTTAGAAGTAGAGCTAATCTCTTTGTGAGTTGTGTGATCCTATTCTTAAGAGGTTGTTAGAGAGTTGGATTTGTGACATCCTAGTTTGGTGTGTGGTTCAGATATTCTCTCAACTTCTCCAGTTATCTTTGGAATAAGTTAGAACTAATAACAGCATGTGCACTCTATATAATATAGTCTAATGTATTGACATTAACAAGTAATTGAATATTTTTTGTTTTATAATCTACTCTTCCATTTTATCATTAAGTGGAAAGCGTAGGTTCAACTTAAATGGCCTAGATATTCTTGATAATTTTTTAGGTTATAACATTCTAAATGTTTTTTCCTAAAACAAAAATACAAGGGAAACTCGCAAAATTTAAAGGTTGTATTCATGCCCTTTGGAATATGATGCCTTGAATGATGATGAACATTGATTGTATGACACTCGATGAAGAATACATTAGCCATGATATTAGTGCACATGTAAACCATCTCTAGCTTTCTGCTATCTTATTCAAGCATTTGTATGGAAGACAAATAGACATTGAAAATGCACCCAGGTTCTCAAAGATGGACTTAGAAATGAATGTTGATGAATTAAGTGGATTTTCAGTATGAAAGCTTAGCTTTATCACTCTATAAGTGCCTCCTTGGGAACACTTGTTGAGTATTTGTCTCTTTTAATAAAAATGTTGCTACAACTACTGTGTGGAATACTTTGAAATCCTAAAGATTTGGGTTGTGAAGTAGAATTTGGTTTTATTGGAGTGAATGTTTTAAATATCTTATCCATATAATGCACAATATGGTGAAAAATATGCCACGATATCATTGATGTGTTTAGAGGTTTTGACAGATGGTTTTGTTTACATCAAATTGATGGATTCTAGAACCTAAATCTCTTTCAAAACATTGTTTTTATTAAAAAACGTTTTAGAACCAAAACTATCTTTTCAAAACAATGTTTTGTTTAAGAACTTAAATTTGATTAAAAACCTAAATGAGCTTGAAAATATTGTTACTTTCAATCTCATCCACACTTCAATTTATTAGTTTATTAGATTAGTTTCACATTTCTATTTTTCTTCAAAGAGTTCTTTGAACAATGAGAATGAAAAACAGACAAACTTACTTTTTTTTTGTACTGGGGGAATCGGCAACTGGCGGTTCTCGTACTCGCGTGACATGGGGTCGATCCCCATCAGCGACCACTATAACCCCAGGTGCAACCACCCAGCCCGCAAGAACGACGCACGAGTAAATTCGGGTGAGCATCGAACATGAGACTTCATTTTACAAATTTCCTTCCATTTACACAGCACTTGCCAATCCATCTACACTTGTGCGGGCAACAGACACACTAACTTTATAAGCATAAGAACCAGTGAAAAAAGAACAATTTCATTTTCATATTTTGTAAAATGTACATTGCAACAATGTTATGTTATTCTCCTCAAAATTTTAAATTGTTTATCCATTAAAAAAATAAAAAGATAATAATTAAAGGTTTTTTGGGATTCAATAATGATTTTTTTTTTATTCTCATCTCCCTCTATAATGTATAGAGGGATAATTTCACAATGATTAATTAAATATTTTTAAATGATTCAAACTTTGATGATCCACAATATTTGTAATGTTATCTAAAAAACTTCACTTTTTGATGATCCACAATATTTGTAATGTTATCTAAAAAAACTTCACAATTAAATATATATATAAACATGCAAACTACTTATAAAATTCAAGTTGACATAGTAGATGTAGGTAAGCTCAACTTCTCATTACATTGATTGAAAATGAGAGTTCATCATTTATAAAAGCATTAATTAAACCAAGAAAACAATTTCTTATATAAAAGCATTAATTAAACCAAGAAAACAATTTCTTAATTGATGGCATTCTTAATGTTTACATTTTATAGTTCTCCTAAAAATTGCAATTCAATAAGTAATTAACCTATAAAATTTAATCATGTCCAAATACTCATAAAATCAACATAAATTTATATCACAGGTTTTTCTTATATAACATATTTTTTATTTTCTGGTTTACTTAAATATAATTAAAACATTAGTTGTTTTGGAAAAGAAGATTTCTACATACAGGTTTTTCTTATATAACATATTTTTTATTTTCTGGTTTACTTAAATATAATTAAAACATTAGTTGTTTTGGAAAAGAAGATTTCTACATTAGATGATTATCTATTCCATAAGTGATTATCTATTTTTTTTATTTTGTGATTTACTTTTTCACATTTATTTAAATATGATTAAAAAATTACTTGTTTTCGAGAAGATTTCCGCAATAGGTGATTATCTCTTCATTATGTGATTATCTATTCATTGTACTTGAGACATAGTACAATGAATAGATAATCACCTATTTTGTTTGTTTGTAGTGTGAGCCAGAGCAGCCGATGTCATGTTTAATATGATTCGGGTGAATTATTCATTCGTTTTTGCAATTCAGCCACGTGCATGTGGGTGTATTTATGCGTTGTTGTTTCTACTAAAGTCAACATCACACCAATTCAACCATGTCCATGTGAGTGTAGCCCTCTATTGTTTTTTCTGTTAATTACGTTTGTAGGGTTAGGCTTACTCCATTAGGGTAAGGGTTTTCAATTATTAATAATGTTTAATTAATACTTTAGTAATATATTATTAAATAATGTTTATTAATAATACTATTAATAATATAATGTATTATTAATATAAAAAGTTTATATTAATATATATAATAGTAATATAAATATATATATTAATATATTAATACATAATAATATTCTATTAAAAACTTATCTTATTTTAACATTTTATATAATAATAAAGTATTAATAAAATAATGTTTAATAATATTTAATAATAATATATTAATGTTTAATAATAATAATATTAATACTATAATGTATTATTCATATAATGATTTTATATTAATGTATTAATATGTTAATACATGATGATGATGGTTAATGTCCACTAAGATTGAATTGGTCTATTGTATTTTAAGAGGGTAAAGGATTACTCGTGACTCTTTAGAATTTTGTTTATGTGCTCGAAAAGCATTAAGAGAAGCTTTCCAAGATCACTATAGTTTTGTTGAGTTAAGAGGTTAGGAAGGTTGGTAGTGTGACAAATATTTTGAAAATGAGATCTAATGTGGGTATAGGATGGACAATCTAAGAGAAAGTTCTTTTCATCTTCAACCTTATTAGTGTCACAAAGGTGACACACTCTTTCATCACATGGCATTTTAGGAATTGACCAACGCCCAGTTTCACTATGGAGCTCGTGAGAATTTGTTCGTATCTTAGCAATGCTTATTTTTTTCTTTACACTTGGCAAAACAGATAGATAGGGTATTTATAACTTTATGTAATAATTTTTTATTAATGTATTAATAGTTAGGGTATTAATAATAGTTAGTGACAAAGGAAAAAATTGTTAAAGTATTAATAATGTATTAATAATTAGTGTTTAGGGTATTAATGTTTAGAGTATTAGTAGTTAATAGTTAGGGTATTAATAATGTATTAATAGTTAGTGGCAAAGGAAAAAAATTGTTAGATTTAAAAAAAAACGACTTGGATAAAACTTCCTTTACATAATGTGTCAAACATAACCAAACATTGTCATCTCATAAACATAACCTAATGTTGCAATATGATGAACAAAAAGAGGCATTGCAACATGACGAACATAGAAATGTTGTAATGTGATGAACATAGTCGCGTCACAATTCGACAAACATAGTAACGTTGCAATGTGTCGAACATAGCTCTGTCGTCGCAATGTGATGAGCATATCCCCTCTGTCATAATGTGACAAACATAAGCATATTGTCATAATGTGATGAACATATCCTTTTCGTCACAATGTGATGAACATAGCTTCATCGTCACAATGTGACACAAATATCATGTCTTCATAATTGTGATAAATATTTCCAAATGTCGCTATGTGATGAACATAACCCATTGTCATAATGTGATGTACACAACCCAATGTCGCAATGTGACATACAGATCCTAGCATTGCAATGATAGGCCCATTTCCCGATGTCACAATGTGATGAACATAACCCACTATCAGAGTGTGAAAAACCTATTCCAACGATGTAATGTGTCAAACAAAAAACCTACGTTGCAATGTGATGACCATAACCTTACCATGTCATGTGACAAACAAATCCTGATGTCATAATCTCACGAACGAAACTTGATCAACATTGCAATGCGATAGGGTCATATTAAACCATGGTTAAACATAATCAACATGGTCCTACATAATCAATGCCACATGGTCTTCAAAGGTCACCCATGGGCTTGGTCACCTATAGTCAACCTTGGCCAGCCATAGTCAACCATGGTGAAGGTCAACCGTAACAAACTATACTAAACTTTGGTCTGTGTCAAGCTTAACCATGGTTAACCATAGTCAACCATGGAAAAACATAAACAACCATGAGAGAGTTAAACTACATTAAACCATACTCTTCATCACAGTTAACAAATTATAGTTGATCATAGTTAAGGTAATGGTTAATACATTACAAAATCAATCCATAATAAATGCATGGTCAACCATACATTACATAGTCAATGCATAATCAATGCCACATGGTCTTTGAAGGTCACCCATGGGAAAGTTCAAGTACATTAAATGATACGCTTGGTCATGGTCAACAATAGTCAACCATAGTTAAGGTAATGGTCAATATCTTACATAATCAATGCATGATAAATCATAAATTACATAGTCAATGCATAATCAATGCAACATGGTCTTCGAAGGTCACCCATAGGAATGGTCATCTTTAGTCAACCCCCACAAACCATAGTCAACCATGATCAACCATACTAAACTTTGGTCCATGTTAAGCTTAACCATGGTTAACCATAGTCAACCATGAAAAAACATAGATAACCATGGGCAAGTTCAACTACATTAAACCATACTCTTGATCATGGTCAACAATAGTCAACCATAGTTAAGGTAATGGTCAACCTTATGTGATGATTATATCCCGACGTTGCAATCTGACAAACAAAATAGAACGTTGCAACATGATGAACATAGTAATGTTGCAATGTGATGAACATAGTAGTGTCACAATCTTGGTAATGTCACAATGTGTCAAACATATCCCCATCATCGCAATGTGATGAACATAAACCTGTCTTCGTGTTGAAAAGTCAACAAGAAACATGTGTCTAATTTACTTTTCCCTTAAATAAATTAGACAATAAATATCAATCTATTATTTCATTCATAACTGAGTGAGTTGGATTTGTAACAGAATCATAAGTGTAGTTAAGTGAGTTAAGACCAGTTGCACTAGTTGTAACTAAACATGCACTAGTGAGAGTTCAGTTAATCAGTGAACTCACATGAAACTGAAGATTCACCCTTTGTGAATTCACCATAGTTAACTACATGCATGTCAATTCCAATGGAAAACCAGTTGAGATATGGTGGCGGCGGTTTGTGGCTATCGGTTGTGATTTGATCACACATGCAATGGATAATAAGCATGAGCATGTGCAAGATAGGCAATTCGTGAATGATTCGATTCATTGTGAGAATTAAATTCGAGAGATTGTCCTAGAGGAGTGGCTGTATGCGGACACTGGAATTGGCACATGTATTTGTTGGTTTTTTGTATAGCCGGTGTGAGGCAGTGTAATGCGAGCTATAAATTTTGTACAATATCGCAAAAGCGTCTTGGAAAAGATGAGAAAAGATACAATGGCAAACAAAAACATTACAAAGAGATTTTCTGCCGGAAACCCAAACCGGGAAAACCGGTATATATTATATTCATACATTGTGTTACATTGTTTACAATACAAGCGCGCCTTCAGACGGCGTAAAACCCTAACCAATTGACCTGGATTAGTTAAAAATCCCTAATTCCTTAACCAGAAAATGAAAACCATCGGCAAAACCATGTGCGAAAACCACCTAATATCATATGGTCCCAGAAATATATGCGTCGAAAATATGGTGTTGATGAAAATATGTCGTCACGGAAATATGTCGGCCGGTATGTCGGTCCACCTTACACTCCCGAGGGCCTAGCGGCCTATCTGCGCGCCCGGTCGCGGTAGCTCAGTACTACAACTTCGTGCAAATAATAACACATACCCAACAAAAGCTCTTAGATTAGAGTTTTGTATAGAGATTGACATGATTCGCGATATACATAACTATATGATAGTGGGGTTTAGCTTATGCTTTCACCGAGGAGGAAAAATTTGTTGTGTGTTCTTGATATTTCACTTTGTGATTGTAGTTTTGATCGTGGGTTTAAATTACATAAGAATATTTGTAGAAGTGGTTATGTATTTAATAGTGGCGTAAATTGTTAGATGGCGGGGAGAATCGCGAGGAAATACGTAAAGTGTGTTAGAAGTCTACGCATGGTGTGAGCCGCGGAGGCCCGCGATCCCACCGAGAGTTAAAATGCGAACATTGTTTTGTATTTCACGGGTCCCGTCTCTAGCGGCATGCAAACTTTAGTCACGAAGCTACACTCAGTTCTCAAGCGAAATTCTTGCACCCTAGACCGTGAGTCTACATTCAATGAGCATTCTTGAGGAAAATACACTAGCAAGGTCGAACTCCCTCTACCTATGGTGGATTGGTGCGGGCTTCGAGCAGACAAATGTCGCGGGGTGCGAACTTCCCTCTACCCTGGTGGAAGCGGGGTCTTGAGCTTCGAGGCAAGTTGGCAGTGACTGATGCAGGCACTCCCTCGGTTTCTGGTGGGGTCTGGTGAGGAGCCAAGGAAAGGTACAGAGTTGAGTTTTGGTTGGATAACATTAGAATTTGCAACATTTTCTTGGTGGGACACTTGATTCAATATCAAAAATGCTGCACCGTGGCCTTGGGTGGAGTGGTAATGCACTTTCGGCAGCTCAAACTACATTGCTTGGAAGGATAGGATGAAAGCAATACTCGAAGACAATGGATAGAAGGAATTCATTGACAAGGATATTCCTAAGCCAGATGCTGCAAACGCTACAAATCTTGATGCATGGAAAAAGAAAGTGGCAAAGGAGTGAGGAGGATTACGTTGGAGGAGTACGAGACCACATTGTCTCAAAAGTCTCCATGGGAAAACCACCCACTTATATACAGTAATGGAAGGTTTTGATAGATCTGTTCAAAAAGCATTAGCGACCATATGAAATGGTGCTCAAATATAAACTTAGGAAGATCAAGATTGAGAAGGGTGACTCCATTCCAATATCTCACGAAGTTTGTCCAATGTCGGGATAACTTGGAGGTGTGGGAATAACGGTCGTTGTTGATGATTTGGTGAGATTGGCATTCTTAGGGCTTCCTAAGAGTTGGCACGATTATCAAGACTCTGTTAATGGAAGGGAAAAATTGTCATATTAGGAATGACTATGGTCAGATCTAATACAAGAGGATTTTAGGCGGAACACCAGAGATGGTCTTCATCAAAGCATGATGATGAAGAATATTGTGCTGACTACCAAGGAAAAGGAAAGGGAGGGAAAGGAAAGAATTCCAATCAAAGATGAGTCTAAAGTCAAGAAGGTACATGGATTTGTCCAAAGTGAAGTGTTTTCAGTATCACGAACATGGGCATCTCATTACTAATTGTCCACAGGAAGAAGAAGAACAAGATGGTTCTTTCATCACCAGCCGGGTGGAGCTCTTGTCTCTGAATTTGAACCTGACCTGTGTCCTTTGTACATGGCTTTAAAGTGCATGGGATGTGTGTTGGATAATGGGCACACTACAGGCGGAGATAAAGAGTCTTTCATTGAATTAGAGGAGAAATATCTCAGAATGCATATAGAGATTAGGCGATGATGGGCCGTCTGATTACAGCTGGTATTGGTACCATTACCTTCGGAGGAGTCGGGTAAACCATTTCAATTGAAAAATGTTATGCATGTTCGAGTCGAAGAAAGAAAACGGTCTCGGTCTCTTAATGTTGGGAGGGCGAGAGGCTATGATGTTGTTTTATGTCACAAAAAAAAACTTTTCCATCGTTGAAAACAACAGGTCAAGTCAAGAAGATTGGGATTTGAGTTAAGAATCTCTTCATGTTGGAGGTAGATGGTTGCAATGCCATGATAGGCAAGTCAGAAAAAAAGGAGGTGGTGGCCCGGGGATGAGTGCGAATTATGGCATAGGAGATTGAGCCATCTTCATCATGGGGCCTTGAATATCATGCAACAAATATCTATTGGACTTACAATGGGAACACTTACTCAGTTATATCAGTGCAAGGGCTGCACTGCGGGAAATGTCTAAGAATCCTGCTGTGAAAGGAGAACAGGTGCCCCGGTGTCCACGGAAGGAATTCACATGGACACAGTATTGGACCATTCAGTTATTTTAATAGAAAAACAATTATTATGTTATTTTGTTGATTGTTAAATCTTTGGTATTCTTCATCACGAGGAAGAAGGATCATTCTCAAAGTTCACAGCCAGTTTAAAAGCATTAGGTGGAGAGAAGAAAATTAAGAGGAAAGCAAGTGAAGGCTCTAATGAGTGACAATGGTGGAGAATACATCTCAAACTAATTCAAAGTGCATGCATGCTTGAGAGAAAAGAAATTGAGAACTCACTTATACCTCATAACCCGACAAAATGGGGTGTACGGAGAGAAAAGAAACGGAAGCGGTCATGGGGTTATACAATACATTTATGATCGGGGACTGCGATTCATTTGTGGGCAGAATCATGAAATATTGCGGTTTATGTGTAGAGTCGTTGTCCTCATAGAGTACTTGGATTGAGTACACTTGAAGAAGCTTTTATTGGTAAGAAACCTTATGTTTCTCATCTTAAAATTTTAGCTCATCTGTTTTTATGCATGTGAACAAAGGGATGCCAAAGGAACAGAACCCGGCTAGAAGTTCAGGATATTTGTAAGGACGCAGAAGCAGCCCATAATAGTGTGTATTTTCAAGCAGTAAGATGAATGTTATCACCGTGGGATATAAATTGATGAGGGGAAAGCCATCACGGTTGTCGCTTGAGAGGGAGCTAGACTTGCATCTTGAGAGAGGAATTGTTAGGACTTCCCAAAAGAATGATCTCAAGATGTGGATCGAAAAAACCCACACAGGAGTTCATAAGTGGAAATCACTCCAGCGAGAGCCATCCATGAGAAATAGAAAGAAAGTGCACCACAGTGAATTGAGACTAGATGTTGCCATAGAATGCCAGGAGCCCTATTTCATAGCGCCCTCCTGAGAGGCAGGTCTGCGATCGATTTCAAGTTACATAGCTCTCATGAGAAAGCTGTGAATAGACCATCTTCCTTTCGGGAGATTATGATCCCATGGTTGATATATGGTAGGAAGTGAATCATTGTCCAAAAAGCAGGTGTATGGGATATTGTCCCAAAGCCCGATTGACAATTAGTTGTGAGTTCAAGATGGATCTACAAGGTAAAGAAAGTTGTTGATGGGAGTGTGGAGAAATACAAGGCTAGGTTTGTGGCCGAAGGCTTCTCCGCAGATTCATGGGATGAATTATGATGAGACCTTTGCACTATGCATAAGGTACTCTTCCATAAGATCCATCCTTTCCCTCTCAACGCAGATGGGATGGCACATTCATAAGATGGATGTAAAAAATTGTGACCTCAATGGGATCATTGAGTAATAAGTGTACATTGAACAACTAGAGGTTTTGAGACCTTTGACAAGAATTCACATGTGTGCAAGTTGAATAAATCCATATATGGTCTAAAGCAAGCACCAAGTGCTTGGTACACTCGGATAGACAACTATTTCATTGGATTGGGATTCACCAAAAGTGAAGTGGATACAAACCTATAAATTGGTGGAGGGTGAGCTTTTGATCATTGTGCTTTATGTTGATGATTTAATACTGCAGTGATGAGCAGGCGATACACTCATGCAAGGAGGACCTTGCAAAGGAGTTTGAGACCCAGAAAGGATTTGGGCCTTCTTCATTGCCTTCCTTGATTTGGGAAATATGGCTGATGGTGAACTTTGTGTCTCAAAGTATGCAAGGAGGTAGTTTCCACGCTGGGATGCATTGTAAGTTTTCCTCTTCCGAGGAAGCAGAGGAAAGAGAGGATGCTACTTCTGGACAAGTAGTGGATGCTATTGTCAATCGATGATCCCAGTGGGTTAAGCTAATGTATTTTAGTGAATCGAGACCCGAACATTTTACTGTGGCGGTTAACCATCTAAGTCAAAGCGATGGTTAAACCTACCAATCTCTTTTGGAAGAAGGGAGTGGCATATCACGGAATATCTGAGGGAGCACATTTAGTGGTTATGAATGCAGGAGCCAGGATGGATGAGGAATTGAAGTTGCATGTGGATCACCGGTTGGAAGACAGCGGATAGAAAAGAGCACATTAGGGGGATCACTTTGGTATCATATCTGATTGTTTTCTTGGTACCGTGAGGAAGCTTGAGAGATACAATGTACTTAGTTAGTGAGAGCGAATACAACAGCAACTAGCAAAGATGCATGTGAGGCTATCACGGATGAGAAGATCTTGGTTGGTTTTGTTTTTTCTCATTTAGATCAGCAGTGATTTTTTGTGATAATCATAGTTGCATTAACTCTCGATTAATCCCATGTTCCATGATAGATCTAAGTATATAGATACTCACAGTATCATCATCCTAGGAGATTATTATGCGTGAGTCATGTTGCTTCAATACATTTTCTAGGAAGATCAAGATGCAGAGCAGAACCGCTTGAGAAACTACTTGAGGAGAAAGAATTAGAATATCATAGAGTGAGGATTGGGGTGAAGGATAATCCCTTTCTTGTTGAGAGAAAGTGTTGAAAAGTCAACAAAAGAAACATGTGTCTAATTTACTTTCCCTTAAATAAATTGAACGGCAAATATTAATCTATTATTTCATTCATACTGAGTGAGTTGGATTTGTAAGAGAATCATAAGTGTAGTTAAGTAGGTTAAAAGATCGATTGTACTAGTTGTAACTAAGCATGCACTAGTGATAGTTCAGTTAATCAATGAACTCACATTCAACTGAAAAGGTCGCGGTTAACTACATATCAAATCAATGGAGACCAGTTGAATAGCAGTGAAAAGGGATAGTTTAGCTATCATTTTGTGGTGGATATTCTTATAAAGAATGTGCAAACTAAAACCTTAATTAAGTGGGCCGAATTCGATTCATTGTGAAATTAAATTATAGAGATTGTGCAAGGAGGCAAGTTATGCGGACACAAGGTAGCACATGTATTTTCCTGATTTGTGTATAGCGGTGTGAGACGATTGTATTGTCTTGAGAGCTCTTGGATTAGAGTTTTGTATAGAGATTGTTTCATGATTCACTGATATACATATGTAATTAGGCTTTTTGCTTTATACTTTCCAGGAAAAACTTTTTGTATTTGTGTGTTCTTGACATTTCCACTTGATTGTGAAAGTTTGTGATAAATGGTTTAATTTTCCTGGAGAATAATAGTAGAAGCGATTCTACAATTAGCAAATTATGGCGTGAGGAGTATTTATTAGGAGAATCGTATGAAATACATTAAGTGTATTGAAATTTCTACGCCGAATGTGACGAACATAATCTTGTGGCCGATGGCATGATAGCAATCTAACACAAATATCATCTTAATGTGACAAAATTTCCAAATGTCATCTATCTTGGCCGAACGCATAGCATTGTCAAAAATTTGATGTATGCACAACCCAATGTGCCGTCGACATACATAGCCAACATTTCAATGATGGGACTTTACTCACGTCTGTAACAAACATAACCCACTCTAAGAAAAATTAACGACAAAGCTATTTCAACGATGTAATGTATCAAGCCATAAAACCCTATGTTGCAATGTGCCCATAACCCTTACGATGTCACATAATGAACAAATCTGATGTCATAATCTGATGAACAAAACTTTGTCAACATTGCAATATGACGGTCTGCCATTGTCATGGTTAAAATAATCAACATGGTGCTGGCCAGCGTCAATGCCACATGGTCGCCCATTAGGTCACCCATAGTCAATAAGGTCAACCATATTCAACCATTGTGAGTCAACCATGATCAACAATACTAAACTTTGGTCCAAATCAAGCTCAACCATGGTTAGATAGTCAACCATGGTTATAACCACTCAGTCAACCGTAGATCGCCAGATAACCATGGGCAAGGTAAACTATATTAACCCATACTCTTGACCATGGTCAAAAATATTCAACCATAGTTAAGGTAATGGTCAACCTTATGTGATGAATAGGACCTGTCGTTGCAATATGATTGTCATGCACCCAACCCCCTAGTTGGCCTTTTAATGGATGGGGAACAAAAAGTGCTTTTCTCAATCGCCCGAATCCCTTGTAACACGGAATTTTCGTCTTCTCTCTGAGAGCTTTCTAACGACTATAAATTTGTCCAGATTCGAGATCTATATTGAAAGTTATGGTCCTTCAAACTTCTTTAGACCTTTACCATCTACGATCTTTCCTCACCATGTGCCATCCATGTAGCTCCCTATCACCTGGCATTCCACCTCATCATAGCATACAAGGAATCGCTCAACTAGAGGTCAACATTCATCTAGATCTTATAGGTATATTGATTTCATTAATCATTATCAAGATTAAAAACACCATTCTTTACTAATCCTTTAATTAATCCCTAATAAGGATAATTAATCCTTATTAGGTGTTAAACCATCATATTAATTATGTTACAGCATAGTATATTATAATATAATTAGATAATCTAGTTCATACTATGGTCATTAATTTCAATGAACCCCTAACCTATGGACTTCGGTGAAAATCCCTCACTAAATTCTTGTGAAAATACCCAAGTCCCTTGAATGTCGGAGCTACGAAGAGGGTCCCTCATGTTTTAATTAATGGTTATAGCCACAAGATAATGATATGGAGTGCATGGCAGGAGCAGTTTTGCATTATTCTTTATATTGTTAAACATCAGGAATCGAACTCCCGGACTCCCATAGGGTCCACACTTACAAGTGGCTACGAATGGAACAATGAAATAAGGACAGGTGGATCCATGCCTTTGGCCATTTTAGTTTATTTGTTATATTACCCAAAACCTTCGGAGCCTCGTAGCCCTAAATGCCTAGAGTTCCCTATCAACCATTGGATCAAGAAAACAAACATATAGGAGGAGTACATGGTAGATGGCGAAGGGATAACCTACGTATTGATATCTAGCAACAAGTGTCAGGGTCCACTTGGTATCTAAGGCTTGTGAAAGTCACGAATCTGGGTGACACATGGAAACCATTGAAAGGGTCATGGTAAACTGAACTGCGATGTTGGCGCGCCACATCACTACGGATTATAGCCATGGGGATGTTCCATTTCTCTGTTGGAAAATGCAGGCTTAAGAGGCTAGAGTTTTGAACAAATGTTGGTTCTTGATACGAGGTTCGTCGGGGTTTTCTCTTAATTGTTAGATCGAGCATTTGGGAGGATAAGTGAAGTATTTCGGCGGTTTAACACATCCTCTTGTCCTCAAATATCCCGGAGCTCCGGAGTCTCGGAGTCCTGAAGTGGTCCCCAATTGTACGTGTTTTCATGTTATTTCATATTTACTATTAGGTAATGTTTGTACACGGAAGTGTGGGGTTCCCTTTGATTATTTTGGCTTGTGATTTCCATCACCTCCTCTAACCCAGAGTTTCGAATGATTTGGAAATGATTAAAAGGTTAAACAAGGGCCCGGTAATTATCATTTTAACATATATTTCCTCCGAGCCGAGATCATCATTAATTCCCTCACTTCAAACTATGGAGGATCGAGTCACCGAATCTCCCAAGTGGCTAAGATATGTTTGGGAAAACACTCTTGTGTTTTGGTCAGCGACCAAATCTAACTGCAGCAAATCAGCGATTGTTGTAGTTTTCCTACATATTAGCCTCTTCACACCTTGCATAGGATATGTTCTCCCTCACACTACCTCGAGGCTTATGAGACCTTTAACTTAGTCTCTAACGCACTCCTTGCACTTATTAAATTCTTGGTGAGGTTTAATTGGAAATTTTATTTAAGTAAGTATGTAATTAAAAGGAACATGAAATTTATTTCCTATTTTCTAGAACTGTAAAATAGTAAAACAAAACAAGATATCTTCTAAGATTTTAGAACCTCAGATCGTCTAATTTTCTTGGCATAAGAGTTAAGAACAAACTAGAATAAAACAACAACAGCGGAAATCACTCTTTCTTTCTCTGTGATGTTAAATGAAATTGTGCTGCTGGTATTGCATATAAATGGATAAAGTACATGCCAAAAACTCGGTCGACCCACAACATTCATTCTAGGGTATAGGAAGTCACAAGGTGAAGTTGTTCACCCACACAAAATTTTAGTTGTAACATGTCCATATTCACACTTATATTCTCAATGAACTGCTAACATAAAACTGAACTTATATTGGCATGATGGTTTGACCTCTGTCACCTTTCTTTTTAGTTCGATTAATGGTGTACCACCAGCAGTTTAGCATGTTTGTTTTAACACCGTTCATTTCTCAATAGTTTGAGGGAAACATAACTCAAATTAGAACAAGGGTCAATAAAGCAACTAGATGGTTGTCAATCTGGCATTCCATTTCCACCCACTCTTGGTGTTCATGTTGTCTAGCCTCCAAAGTACATAAAATTTGTGGTAGCATCCTAGATGTTGGAGGTCCTCCTATTGTTATGTTTCTTATGTGGGAAATCCCTTAGCAAATGTTATTCTACAGCCCCAACATTTCAAAGGGTTCTCTCTTTGGCATTATTATCGGTCTTTCCTAGGGATGATCAAAGGGTTTATTACAACTCTGAGATGGAAAATTATGTTGATACACACTTTTAGCAGGAATCCTCATCTTAGAGCCTTTCCCACGGTTCTTAAATATTGAGGATTTAAGCCCTTCTTCTTGAATCCCAAATTGCTTTCCTTCTCCCGTTATTTATGGGGTTATGCCCTTATTTCACAAATTTCTTATAGCAATGCCTGCATTTCCAAATAGTGTCTTCTAAAGAGTATTAGGTTCATCCAGTAATTTATCTTCATTGAAGAATTTGGGCACTCCACCTAGTAAATTGTTGCATATCTTTACACTAAATCCTTTATGTAGGGAACATAACTCATCATCTCAAGAAATTTGTTGATATATTCAAGTCTATTTTGATTTTTCCTAGCTTGAGTTCATACAGAACTCTTTGGTGTTCCCATCAAAGTATTTTTTAGGAAGGTACCTCTTCTTAAAATATTTCTCAAATTAATTGAAATTCTTCTCGTAGTTCCTTTCCCTCTAAGGTCCTCACCGAATGGATGCCTCCATTCAAGTTGCTTTGGTTATTCTTGCACAACTGGTTTTTAGTGATTAGTGGAATGTAATTCTTCCAAACCAAGTAGCCAAACCTAGTTCTTCCCAGTATCCATCAGAATTGGTGGTTTGGCTTTAAACTCTTCAAGGTCATGGCTCTTTGGAAGGTTTCCTCTTTCTTCCCTTCTTCTTCGTTGAGAATGTAACTAGTATCACTACTAGACAACTCCTTGGAGTTGTCATTTTCCTAACTAGAGGATTCTTCAGTTGAATCATTGACATTATCCTTGTCCTCTTTGTCATGTTTGGCCTTCTTTGAGGTCTTCTCCTTGTGGCTACTTTAGGATGACCATTCTCTTTCTTATCTCGGGTGGACTTTGGGTTTCTTAGTATGATGTCTATCCACATTACTCACTACTAGCCCATGTTTTAGCTTCCTTTGTATATCTGATAATCTTTGTAGTAGGCGCATTAATTTTGGATTTGTTTCTTGTTCTTTATCATCCTTTCATTGTCTTCATTACAACTCTATAATTAAGTCCTTGGGGCTCATACGGTTTCCAACAGATCTGAGAGGTTTCCACCACCCTCCTCTCATCATATTCTTATTCTCTATTATGGGATATTTCCCCCAACTCATGGTGTGTCACCATTATTTACAACTCATGGTGTGTCACCATTATTTAGGATGTCATTTTCCTTGTTGTCCACTCACTGCTTGACTGCTTATAAAACATTTTTCGTTACTTAATTATTTATTGGTTTATGAACAACACATGCAATTTGTAAGATGAAGTCAACCGTATTAATTGGAACACTAACAACACACAGTTCATATTTTTAAAACATATATCAATAACATATAGTTTGTTCATTTCTTCAATAGTGGTTTAAATGAGCTTCTTATAAATGGGGTAAGATAGGGTGTTACCCCTTAAAACTTATGTAATAAAATGTTATTCAACTCGTTCATTAGCCCAAGTAGGCCAAGTGTTGTTTCCTACTCTGATACCACTCTGTCATGCACCCAACCCCCTAGTTGGCCTTTTAAGGGATGGGGCATAATTTTTTTCTTTTTTCTCAATCACTTTGAATCCCCGTAACTATGATTATATTGTCTTCGATTCGACGAGGGCTTTCCAACGACTATAAATTTGTCCAAATCCGAGATCTAGATTGAAATTTATGGTCCTTCAAACTTCTTTAGGGATTTACCATCTAGGTTATTTCCTCACCACGTGGCTCCCTATCATCTGGCATGCCAC
The DNA here is from genome assembly GCA_010110895.2 of Picea sitchensis. NCBI lineage: Eukaryota > Viridiplantae > Streptophyta > Pinopsida > Pinales > Pinaceae > Picea > Picea sitchensis. The sequence continues at coordinate 1,871 of SNQJ01S0116480.1, read as the reverse complement.
CTCATCATAGCATACAAGGGCTCGCTCTACTAGAGGTCGACATTTTTCTAGCTCTTATAGGCCTATTGATTTCATTAATCATTATCAGGATTAAAAACACCACTCTTTACTAATCCTTTAATTAATCCCTAATAGGGATAATTAATCCTTGTTATAATTAATCAAACCCCATCATATTAATTTATAACTGCATCATATTAATTATGTTATAATATAATTATATTTAAGTATATTATAATATAATTACATAATCTAATTCGTACTAGGGTCATTAATTTCGATGAACCCCTAACCTCTAGACTTCGAGGAAAATCCCTCACTAAATTCTTATGAAAATACCCAAGTCCCTCGAATGTCAGAGCTACGAAGAGGGTCCCACAAGTTTTAATTAATGGTTATAACCTAGGGAAGCGGGAGATAGGTCAAGGCCTTCAACCCTTTTTACTTATTTGTTCTATTACTCCAAATGTTCAGAGTCTCAAACTCCTGGACTCCCACAGGGTACACACTAAGACGTGGTTGCGGATGGAACAACAAAATAGGGACAGGTGGATCCGGGCCTTCGACCATTTTATTTTATTCATTCTATTACCCCAAACCTTAGGAGTCTCATAGACCTAAACTCTCGGAGTTCCCTATCAATCGTTGGATCAAGAAAACAAACATCGAGGAGGAAGATACATGGCAGATGACGAGGATGACATGTGGCCCAATTATCTGGCAACAAGTGTGAAGGTCCACTTGGTACCTAAGGCTTGTGAAAGTCATGAATCTGGGTGAAACGTGAGACATGCACTAAGGGTCCACGTCAACCTAGGTTACATTGGCATGCCATGCCACTCTGGGACAATAGCCTCCAGGGATGTTCAATTTCTCCTACTGTAAATGCTCGAAGCCCTGAAGGTCGGAGTTGTGAACCAATGCTGCCCATTGATCTGAAGTTTGTCGGGGTTTTCTCCTGACCGTTAGATCAAGCAAGTGGGAGGATAAGGTAAGTACTTTGACGGTTTAACACATCATCTTGTCCTCAAACCTCTCGTAGCTCTAGAATCTCGGAGTCTCGAAATGGTCCCCACTTGTACGCTTTTCCACGTTATTTCATGTTTACTATAAGTTAATATTTACACATGAAAGTTTGGGGTTCGACCCTTCAGAGATTTTGGCTCGTGAGTTCCGTCACCCCCCCTCACCCGGAGTCTCGGAGTCTCGAATGATTTGGAAACGATTAAAAGTTTAAACATGGGGCCATTAATTATCATTTAACATATCATTCCTCCGGCCTTCGGGACCATCATCAGTTCCCTCTCCACTTCAAACTTTCGGAGTACCGGAGTCTCGAAGCTCCGAAGTGCGCTAAGATATGTTTAAGTCAAACAATCTCGGGTTTAATCCAACTGCCCAAATCTAACTTTGTAGCCAAATTAACGACTGTTGTAGTTTTCTCCTGAAATTTAGGACTTGGAGAGTTGTTAGCCTCTGCACACCTTGCATATGCTATGTACTCCCTCGCACTTCCTTTTCTGAGCTTAACTGATCTTTAACTCAGTCCTTGGTGCACTCCTTGCACATATTTAATGTCTGGTGAGGTTTAATTTGAAATTTTATTTAAGTAAGCCTATAATTAAAAGGAACATGAAATTTATTTCCTATTTTCCAAATGTGTAGAATAGTAAAACAAAAAAAATATCTTCTAAGATTTTAGAGCCTGATATCGTCTAAGTTTCCCGACATAAGAGTTAAGGACAAACTAGAATATGGCATAAGAGTTAAGGACATACTAGAATAAAACAACAACATCAAAATAAGGGAAGACTCTCTGATGTTAAATAAAATTTATTGTTCGTTCATTATTGCATATAAATGGATGAAAC
>SNQJ01S0116479.1:43476-54616 GCA_010110895.2 Picea sitchensis | reverse complement strand
TATACCAAGGAGACATTTTAATTTTGAATCATCTTGTACTTGAACATTTAAGTGGGGTAAAAGGAGGTTTCCCCCTCGAAGAGGCTTGTTATCTGAAATTATCTCTTTTTCAGTGCGTTGAGTACTTTTTCTGAGGTTTTTCTATGCTATATCGATATTTGGTTCTTAATAGCCTCAATCGGATTCCGGAGCGGAATGTTATGGCTCTTTGAAGTTAGTGGGGTTTTAAACTTTACCCTTCATTGTTTGTGATGTAACTTTCTCATAAAAGCTTCATTTGACGAATAGTTTACACCATTAGAAATCTCTCTTCGAGCTATTTTATTTGAGCTGCAGATACAGAGTGTACCTTTGGTATACCTCTATCTCATGGTTTTTAAGTTGCTAAAAACGCTCTTAAGGGCCTCAAAAATGCGCTGCAAAAAGATGATGTTCAGATGATATAAAACGTCGTAGAAAATCATTGGTTTGTTGTTATTGTTCATCCTTCAAATGACTTCACATGCACAAATTTCAATCTGTGCACCCATATTTACCATGTGCATCAACAACACAAGGTAAATCATGCTTCGCGCACTTTAATACCATTGTGTATCACTTCTCTGTCGCGCCAATTACCGTGTACTACTTTTGTGGCACACGCCAATATTCACCGCACACTGTTTTGGTTCTTGCACTATTACCTGTTGCGCGTAGTTTTTTTATCATGCGATGATAGTACATGCGCCTTGTACTCTATGCGCAGCACAATTCCATAGTTTAGTACATCTCCACCGCGCACCAAAACTCTGCGAGCACCACTAACTAAATTGTTGTGCGACAACATATACCCACATTGTGCGCACACCAAAAAAACTCCTCTGCACTCTGTCAACAATGGGCACACCACACGCATCATTATTATGTGTGTTCACACCGTGCAACACTAAATTTAGCGTGCGGTTTTGTATGCCAACATTTTTCTGCACTGCGCCGAAATTTAGCGCGCAAACCAGCACACCAATATCTTGTCGCGCAGTGCTGAATTTTACCTATCCCAAGATTTTCACTGTGCATCATGCATCTTTAGTGCACCCACCTGTGCACATTCATTTTTATGCACATCAAATCCTCGTGAATTCTGTTGCATAAATTGGGGCTTTAGGCTTAAATTTTTCCCAATTTACCATCAACATTCTACAACCATGAAATTTGTTCAATTTCACCCTAATAACACCAATTCAACCTATGCAACAACAAATCGTTGTAAGTTGACATTTCTGGAATGGATTTCCCCAAAAATCAATTCACGAATTGAAAATTTTGATTACAAAATTCACTCCATCTGTTGTGGCTTCACTGTAACTTCAAATTCGACCAATTTCAAATCTGATTTTGTTAGAACAGATATTAAATCAAGAATATCTCCTCACTTGACCGAATTTCTCCATTTTCTCGTGAATTTAACAACAGAAATTGGGGCTTTTCCCTAACTCTGCCCAGTTGTTGTTACCTTATACCATGGATGCTCTGCAAAATGAAATTTGGCCACTTCGAAATAAATCCTTTGTGACATTTTTCTTCAACTCACTTGTTTGGACAATCCAGGCTTAGTGTTGAAAACTGAAGCTCTGATACCAATTTGTAACGTCCCCAGATATCCACGTCAAGCCATGCTACGCCAGAGAACTCTTGATGTTCTCTCTGTGGAACATATTGTAACATACCCAGCATCCAACTGAGTTATGCCACATAAATGCTTCTTGAAATGCATGGAATTAAAACATATATACACACATAACTCTTGTGGAAGATTTATATATAAAATGTAAATAGACAAACACATATGTAAATGCACAGATTCACACGGAAATAACAGTAAATGTATACATGCATCATATATAGGAAATACCCATAAAAATAAGAACGTAAATAACAATGCATCATGTAAATTTATCACACAATTGGCACTTATCTTGGTAAGAATGTCACCAACTACGTGCAGACCTCCACGAACCTCCCAACCTTAGACCACACTCTTCATCACTCTCAACAGTGAGTCATCCCCGAGTTGGGACTAAACTCCACCCGGGTAAAGGGATTCCTGACCAGGCTAAAGGCTCATCGACAATAGGAAAGAATCTATCTCAGGTGCCAACTCAAACTAACAACCTACAGTCCCACATTCCCCACATGCCTATCCCACCCCAGGAAGTGTGCCCCTTCTCTGCTCAATAGTCCTTTGGCTGCCCCACTTCCTTTCCAGGCTTCAGCAATAGGTTGAACGTGAAGTCTCAGAGCACTGTAGTTGCAGTTCAGCACCTTCAAGAAATCAATTCCCAACAATTCTCTCACCCAGAGAAATACTTACAAGCCTGAAAACTCACCTCTTCAATATCCTAGTGGCCTGAGAACCCGCCTCTTCAATATCCCATGAACCTGACAACCTGCTTCTCCATTCCAGCTCCCAAGCTAACCAGCTACACTAATAGATAATGGCTATGGATACAGGTTCAGATACAGTAATGAAGATACGAAGGATAGCTCAATGGGTGTGTTCATTCTCATGGATGATTGACTGGATGCCTAAATGATGGAAGGAATGATGGAAAATATGATAGGAAAAGATGATCAGAAATGAACTAAGTCCCAAAAATATGTATGCATGTCCCCAACTTGACACTTGTCATGTTGGGAGCTACTTTGGCCCACTTGTCCCCAACTTTGGAACTTAGGATAAAATAATTATCCGTACTTTATGATTTAAGAAATATTAATATAATATTCCTGTTTGGCTTAAGCTCCCTAGCTAAGCCTTTTTTCTTAACTTTTGGTCCTCCCTTACCCTAACTAGTGGAGTTTAGTCCCCCATCTCTTTTATTGTGGTCAGTCTACACGCATCAATGTATTTTATATTAATTATGAGACATATACAAAAATAGGCACATTGGCCTTTAACATCTAGGCTCTCCGGACTAATCCAAACATAAGCATCCTAGCTTATAATAACTGGCTCACCAGCCTATAAAACGCATCATATACACAAAAGGCTCTCTGGCCTCAAAGTCGTGCGCACTCAAGTTGTTGCGTGCGGTATCCAAAAATGTGCAAACTTCCTCATTTTACTGCACAGTACATGTGCACACTATGATATGAAATGTGCATACAAAAAATGATATCAAAACAGCTCACTAGCTTAAGTACATTTTCATTTACATTTACAATTGGGTTCGGCCTTAGGGATATTACATTAATAGGGAAAATTTTCCCATCCTTCAAGAGTTTTTCCAACTCCTTCCAAATGGTCGCTTCAAGTGCGGGGTTAATGGGTATTTGTTTTTGCCTAACTGGTTTTATGCCCTCCTTGATAGGGATGGCATGTTGTATAAGATCAGGATCAAAACCACGAAGATCCTCATAAGACCAAGCAAAAACATCTTGAAATTCATGAAATAACTCAATGAAATTCAATTTTTCTTCATCGGAACATTGGGCACCTATCTTAACATTCTTTGGGGAATCAGGTGTCCCAATGTTCAAGGAAATGGTTTCACCCACCTTCCTTTTTTACTCCTCTTCTTTATGTTTTTCTTTGTTGCCTACATTACTCAATGAAAATGAACTTTCTAGAGGAGTCAAGCACTTCGTAATTATGTTGTCTTCCATAGATATAATCTCCTTGGGATTATAAGGTTCATTTTATATGAAAGCATAGATGCTCTCATCACTAGGGAAGACCTACCATGACTCTACATTGTTAGGGATATGAGGACAATAAAAATATTTAAAGGTGCAATCAGGGCTTTGTGGAAGAAGTTGTCGAGTAGGAGAGGCTGCAAAAACAGCTAACATGTTAGCCATTGAGTTCAATTCCCTTTTAACATGAGTGATGTTGAATGATAGCAAGTTTGATATAAGAACCCAAACAGTTTGGGTGTAGCATTTCATTAACTTGTTGCTAGGAGAATATATCTTACGTACAAGGTTTACAACAAGTTCAAAGTCCCCAAAAACTATAAGGTGACCACAACCTAAATTATAGGCATTTTCAATGCCTAGCAGTAATGATTCAAATTCGGTGACATTGTTAGTGCAACCAAACTCTAACCTATAGGAAAATTTGTGGATATTGACTACATGAGAGTACAAGATAATTTCAGCCCCATTTCCTTCATTGGAGCATGAACCATCAAAGTGCATATGCCACATCCCATCCTCTAGGTCGATTTGTTCCAAGGTAGTGTTGTCCTCATCTGCAAATATGAAATACACTCATGGGTCCTCCTCAATATAATTTACATTAGGCTATGGGATGCTTTCTATATAAGGTGAAATTCTTCCCTCCCTTATGACTATGATTTTCTTCCCATTCCGAGGAACGGATAAGTGTGTCTCATCGAGTGAGAGGTATCCACCTATCAAGGCTTTCCATTCTCTTCCTAAGATGATTGAAAAACTACTCACTGGCATGTCAATTACGTCAATATTAAGGGTTGTCCTTATTTCAGGGTGCATGCACAAAACCAAGGTCCCGTCCTTGATCTCACCTATGGTCGATTGTTGTAATATATTATAAGAGAGCATGCTTCTGAAATTTTCATTTGTACAAGACAAGCCTATCTCTTCCATAATAATTTTAGACATTACGCTTGGGCCCAAACTGCCATCAATCAGACAACAATGGACTATTTTTTCCATAATCTTTACAGAAATGAAAAATTGGGGGTTTTTTACACGGTGTCTAAAATTATGTACACCTACTTTATTTACAGTTGATTCCTCTTCAGAGAGATTGGATACAATGGAAGCTTTTCCTTCCATGAAATTTTTTATATTCTTTTGTTGCTCAGGGCTGGAAACCATGTCTAGAAGAGTAGCATCGACTTTAATATCATCCAATTGATTGGTAATGTTGTATTTGGAAGAGGGAAGAAGGGAGGGAGTTCCCTGACTGTCAAGAGTTTTAGTAACTTGTAAAGTAGTAGCTGGTGAAGATGATCTTGGGCTAGAAGAAGTACGAGGGGGATCATATTTTCCTTTCAAAGCATAGGATTTATTCCTAGTTTTTATGATCATGACATCCTCTAGTTCTGCAAAATCTAGAACAACGATAGTAGTTTCAGGCCTTTTTCCAAATATTTTATCTCTTACACTCTTCTTTACCTCACAAGTACTTTCCTCATGGTGTTCCTCGCAAAAGTTACACCAACTGCAAGGCATGATGGATTTAGGATAAAATTTGTTTTCATTCGGATTCCCAAAGGGTGGTGAAGAAGAAGATGAGGCCCCAAGGGTAAGTGAAAGGGAATTTCCCTCTCTCATACGTTATCATTCGGTTATTCATGTCTTGTACAAGATGTAAGAGGGAAGACATGTCTATTTGTTTAATTGAGTCTCCCTTGGGAAGACTTGTTCTTTCAAGTTGTTCTTCATACTCTAAACAAGTATGCAAAGTGGAACCAAGGTTATCAATGGATTTTTCTTCAAGCCTATGATGGTAGGGGGAAGGTAGAGCATTATGGTAATGCATAAAAGAATCTTGGTTCTGAGGGTGAATAAGTTCGGGAATTTGGTTATATAACTTGGTGAAAAAAAAGTTGAAAGACTTGATAGTCTCGCCGTCTTTGTACGCAATGTTATTATACTCTCGTAATTGCTCGGTTGGGCTCTTAGAATTCCCATAAGTAGATTTGAACCAATAAATTAACTCCTCCCAAGTGAAAAGAATCTTGGGAGGAAGATCAAAGAAATCGGTCGTTGCTTTCCCTTCAAGGGAATTAACAAATAAGCGCATACAAGTGTCATTGTCATTGGCTCCTATGTTGTGAAAGGTGTTAGAAAATTCCACCAAGTGTTCATTCATAGTGACCATGTTATTTCCTGAAAACCTAGGGAGATGCTCCTTGAATTTTGGAAGTGGATGAGTAGCAGGTGTTAGGTTCAGAGGAGAGGATACATTCCATGGAGTAGTAGTAGAATCTTCTTCGAATTGAAAGAGACCATACTTATTTATGACCTTAGTGGGATTGGTGGTATATTAGACAGGGACTTGATGGCTATACAAGCTACCAATCACTGACAAGGCTGAAGCTTGAGATGAAGAAGCACCTCCAGTGCCACCAGAGCCATCACTAGATGCCATCTTGTGAACGATAGGTAAGGGAGAGAAAGACAAACCGGCTTAATCAGATAAATTTATCCTTAGAGTACCTTGTTGGGTTTAAAAAACAATGTTTCTTCTTCCTATTTCAGCAATAAGTTTGATATCAAGTGATAAACCTCTTCTTCTCCTAGAGATGTGAGGGTTTAAGGACATGAAAAGAAGATCAAAACTTTAGGAAAAAGAAAGCTATGGTTGATTGCTAGGTTGTCTTTGTCTGGCTTCCCAACGCTCTTGGACACCTATTTCTTGCTCAATCACTACCCACGAGCATTCAACCTCATCTCGAGTGTTAGCGGTCCCTAAGATGGTATTGAATAAGGTTAAAGAAATGCCAGTATGATCTTTAAGATCGATTTCAATATTGGGTTGCCTTGTAATAGGTATTGTCATGAAGGAAAGGAAACAGTCAAAGAATCGAAAGCAAAAACATAAAAAATATTCAATGATAATAAAGCATACAATCAACCAAAGAGATATGGAAGATCTCCCCAGTATGGTCGCCAAATAAATTTTTAGGAAAAGATATGAATTATCTTACTCAATCATTTTCGAATCTTTCCTGGATAAGAGAAGATAGTCGGTAATTTCACCCTATGTTTTATAGCCTCAAAAAGTATTTCCCAATCCACAAGTATTAATTACAAGTGTTTAGGATGGTTTTTTAAATGAAAAGATTGTTGCAAAATATGAAATTTTTATATAATTTTCTGAAAATATACAAATTACAGAGAGTAAATGTGGAGATCAAAAAGAAAAAGTAACCAAGTCATACATACACACAAATGAGATAGAATAGAAATTTGCTTTATTTCATTCCAAGAAATCAAAAGTATCTTTCTCTTTAAAAATATCCTTGTGAGGGCATGGACCAAAGTCTAATTTAGATATCCCCGATGAAAACCATACAAAAGGACTCTGCAAATAAGTAAAAAATGAACTTTATAATCTGGATCATCTTGCCACAGACTGATGCCAACTTGACTCTGCACAATATCCTCTATCAACTATGAAACTCAATCCATAAACAAACAAGTATACAAAGACTATCAAAGATAGATCAACACCTCTTAAACAAGCATCTGAATGATAGGGTTCATCTTTGAACCTTGTTGTCTACAATAGGACCCTGCTATCAAAAAGAGAATTAGGCCTTTAATGAACTCAAGAATGAATGAAAATTGAAACTATCTCATGAAAACTAAAGAGAAAACATTAGTCTTTCTTTCTCCTTCTATTCTCCCCTTGTTCTTCCTTCTCATTTGGATTTTATGCATTCCAAATAAGTTGAAGTAGTTCAACTACTTTATTTAGTTAAGTTAGTTAAACTTAACTAATTTTACTTTCGGAGAAATAATAATAATAGTTAAGGGTCTTTATCTAATAATAACTAGGTAGGCGGGACCCCTTGTGACTCCCTTCTTTTATTCTTCACAAAAATAAAACACAATTAGATAATCAATTAGACACATGTCTCCTTGTAGCTCCCATAAATATTTCCAAAATTTGAATATTAAATATCAGGAATAATTCAAATCATATCCAAAACATGTAAATAACCACATTATCCCCAAAAAAATAGCTTGTTGTCCAAAACTTTCTACAAAACATTTTCATCAACAACTCAATCATAAACACATAAATTGAAATCCATATTTTCCACTTTGAGAGGCAATCTTTCTTCTATCACTATTGTCCCCTTTGGACTTTCTAGAAGTAGCCTTTGGTTGATTTGAACCTTGAGGCTTAATCTCACTAATAACATGGGAACAATTGTCCTTCAGATGCATACTGGAGGATACTGATTTTGATGAGTCATTTGAAGGAGATGAAGGGGAGGCAACAACTTTACCTTTGTCTTGCACATGAGGGACATCAGTCTTAAGTCGTTCGCTAGCATGGGAGGACTGAACAGGTGTATGCACGGGGGAAATTTGAACATTAGGATTTACAGGTGGAGGAGGAGGAGGTAATGACAAGTTGGGTCAGCCACAATGGTGAGAGACTATTGGATTGATAATCTCCTGTCATCCATCATTTTCAGGAACTTCTGGTTGCATGGATACATGAGGAAGCATGAGAATACCAGGGATATTTTGAGGCTGGAAGGGAGGTCTCTCTGGTCTAGGCTACATTATCCCTTGCCCAATCCAATTGAAGAACCCATCTTGAAACGATTGGTTCAACTCCTGGGGGTCATCATCAAAATGAATTGAGAAACTAGGCCTTCTAGGCCCTATGTTCCAGTTACCTCTTCCTGTATTGTTTCTTCCATGACTGCCTTTGCTAAAGAAATTCATCCTGTATGCAGCAATTCATTAGCAACTAGCCCTTAATAGACCATACATGACATTTTGTTTATATGAAACAAAGTTTGGCTCAGAAATTGACATAAGACCCATGCAAATCAATCCATAATAATTATTTAATAATTGTCAAGTGAGTAGAGGGTGGAATAGGGTTCATGGGATATATGGAGGGATTGTAATGAGCGAAAAAGTGGTAACATGATAGGGAATAAAAACACGAGTACTGCTCCATAATTCATTAAATAACTAACTCTGCAATCAAAACCAAAAATATCAGCCGCCACCTATTTCTGTGTCATATCTTTTTCTACTGCCATACAAATTTTTTAATTTATTTTATAGAATAGGGCGTGTAAAAAATGAAATTGGGATCATGAGGGGGGTATAATGAGTGAAAAATTGATAGTATGAGAGGGAATAATACAAATATTTTTCATAAAAAATAAATTAAATCAAACAACAACCATAACTCTGTTCAAACCCATAATTCAATAAGCATCCACTTTAAAACCAAAATCACTTAACTGTCCCTTAATTACAAACAGAATTCTTACTGACTTCAAAATAAAAGACAATTCATATGCCCAGAAGACTTCAATTACAGCGGCCTTCGAATCTATACAATATCTATGCAACATCATGATAACATCATTGCCAATTCTGTAATTATAACCCTTCAAGCCACAATCTGTTATATTCCAATGCTAAACCCTTTTTCCTGTTAAACAAAATAGAAATATACACAATGATTCCTGTTGATTAATTGGATTGGTTGTCATTGATGTCAACCCTTGAAGAAAGTATGGTAGCGAATTATGGTAGCACAAAGGTTTGGGTAATGGACCCAAGTTTCTTTGATGGATAATGGTATGAGTTTTGATATATTTGCAGGTAAAACTATTTTAGATGGATAGTACATGTCATTCCATTTCTAGTGGTATGTGGAACATCACATAACTCCTCACGATTAGAGATTTGTGGCCATGTGAAGTTGGAGAACCCTCATGAGTCATCTAGAAGCCCCAAAAGGTCAAAGTAGTCAAAGTGTTTGCAAAGAAGAAATTACTTAAATATAAAGTGAAGTGATGAGTGTACTAGAAGTCAAAGAGGATGCAAAAGAATTTATTTAAATAATAAATTTAATGGATAACTTACTAATTATGGAAAGTGGTTAAGTTAAGTGGACAAGTGGTTATAAGTGGGTTAATCCTAAAATAAGGAAAGTGCATTAATATGGTTAGAAGGTAACCCCTTGAGGAAGCTACATAAAAGTATAAATAAGAGGCAAGGGTCTCTCATTCAAATCACACTTGAATATCATTGAATATCTATATTTGTGAAAGCTTATTTGGGCAGGTATTATTGATAGAGAAAAATTGCAACAGAAAAACTATGGCAGGAAAAGTGAGGCAAAAAAAGTGCGGCAAGAAAACTACAATAGAAAAGTGCGGTAGGAAAATTGCGGCAAAAAAAGTGTGGCAGAAAAATCAAGGCAGAAAAAGTGCGGCAAAAAAATTGTGGCAGAAAAAGTACGAAAGAAAAATCACGGCAGAAAAATCACGACAGAAAAAATGCGGTAGAAAAATCGCAGCAGAAAACATGTGGCAGAAAAAGTGCAGCAAAAAATTTGCGGCAGCAACACGGTTGGGGTCTATTTATGAGAGATATGGCACATCTTGTTTGAGGTATGTTTTGTGAGCTAGGGTTTAGCTCTTGAGATGGTATTGGATGTTCAGTATTGCTACATATATCAAATTTGTTGAGGGATAGAGTTGGTATTTTTTTGTTGGTAATTGGCATATGGGTATTGGTCTTTTGCTTGTGATGTGTTGTTGAAGTTGTTGGTTTAGCTTGAGGCTACATAACATTGAGGTTGTGGCACATGTTTTGATGTAAGGGTTTATGGTATTTGTTTTATGGATAGAGTGATGAATTGTTAGATAAATTTTGATGGTTATATTGGTGTATGTATTTGGTATATGGTTGAGGTACATGTTGAGTACATGGTTGAGACAAGTAGTTGATGAGTTGGCACATACATGAGGTGTGAAGTTGATGCATGATTGGTACATACTTGGGTACATGGTTGAGACAAGTAGTTGATGAGATGGCACATACACGAGGTGTATAGTTGATGATGTTAGTACATCTTGATGAGTCATAGTTTATGTGCATTTGATGCATGATTGGTACATATTTGGTGCATGGTTGATGCACTCGTTGATGGTACAGGTTGGTGCATGTTTGATGCACTTGTTTATGGTACATGTTGATTATAGGTTGTTTGGACAGGTTACAGTGATAGATTTCTAAGTGACATATTTAGTTTCTACATTTGAGGTATATGTGATTAGATCAGATTGGTTGATGAGTATATAGTGACAGGTTTCTCCGTGACATATTCAGTTTCTACATTTGAGGTAAATGTGATCAAATCAGATTGGTTGATGAGTATACAGTAACAGATTTCTCAGTGAGATATTCAGTTTCTACATTTGGCACTTATATTTCAGGGTGGTTCGATGGGGCAAGGACGAGTGGTTGTAGCCGGAGAACATAGGGGGTTGTAGCCTCCTTCTGGTTGTAGCCAGAGAATTGGGGAGTTGGAGCTTTCCTCAGGTTGTAGCCTGAGAAACTAGGGGGTTGGAGCCTCCTTCTAGTTGCAGCTGGAAAACAAAGGAAGTTGGTGCTT
>SNQJ01S0116479.1:0-26204 GCA_010110895.2 Picea sitchensis | reverse complement strand
ACCAATAAGATGATGATGAATACACATAAGAGAAGGAATTGTTCTAAGACATTCGGCTTAGAGACTCCCATGTAACATGAATATTAGACAGGGGGAGTCTATGTGATAGTTTTGACAGACCAAAGAACCATCCTTCGAGAAGCTTGCAGAGTTTGACTAGACAGATCCAGAGCAGTCAGTTACCAAAAGTACAATTAGTTGTAGTATTGAATACTTCATGATATTACAGTGATAAATGGGTCAACATTATGCACAGTGTATAGTAGAGTCTTGGATAGTATGGACAGAGATGTATTCCTAAGAACACTTAGTTGGTTTGGATAGATATGATAGTGTATGAGAGCGTGGATTCATATATTGGTTCAGAGATTGGTTCAAAGACAAAGGAGCATTATCATAATGGATGATCATTACACGGGAAATGGATCGAACAATGCTAATGGATTCAAAATTGACAGACATTTTTTGGACACGTGTAGTGCATACAAAAGTTCACATTCAAAATAGAGTAATGCTCAAAAACAACAATGAAAAAACTTCCTACAAGCTATGGAAAGCACGAGCAGCAAATGTGAAGCACTTTAGAGTATTTGGAAGCAAATGATATATGAAAAAAGAAGATGGTAGAATGGGAAAGTTTGACTTTGATGTGGACAAAGGAGTACTTGTTGGTTACTCAAGTACAAGGAAATCATACAAGTGTTACAATCTGAGGTTGAAAAAAGTTGTGGAAAGCATCAATGTAACAATTGATGAAACAAGTGGACAAGAATTAAAGGAAGAATAAAATGAATCAATGGAACAACTTTACGAAGAAGAAGTCTACATTAAACAACCAGAAGGATTTTAGTTATCAGAGAACACAGAATACGTGTGCAAATTGAAGAAGGCCTTGTATGGTCTAAAACAGGCTCCTAAAGCATGGTACTCTATATTGGATAAATATCTACAGTGGGCAAGGTTCAGAAAAGAAAGTGTAGACAACAACCTCTACATCAAGGTAACTCAAGATAGCATTTTATTAATTGAAGTTTATTTTGATGATATTATTTTTGGAAGTACTGAGGACAGATTAAGCCAGAAATTTGCAAAGGATATGCAGAATGAATTTGAAATGTCATTACTCAGAGAACTATTCTTCTTTCTAGGTCTTCAGATACATCAAAGAAACCAAGGAATTTTTATTTCTCAAACTAAGTATATCAGAGAAATGATAAAGAAGTTTGGAATGGAAGATTGCAAACCAGTTACCACTCCTTTGAAAACTAGTTGCAAGTTGAGAAAAGATGATGATTCAAAGTCTACATACTAGAGGCAATACAGGTTAATGATTGGTAGCTTACTATATGTGACAACATCCAGAACAGATGTAATGCAGGCAATTGGACAGGTGGCATGATTTCAAGCCACACCAAAGGAAACACATGTTGTAGCAGTGAAGAGGATTTTCAAGTATCTCAAAGGAACAGAAGAGTTTGGATTATGGTATCCAAAAGGATAACATCTATCACTTATTGCCTACATAGATGCAGATTGAGCAGGTTTCATTAATGAACGATGAAGCACCAGTGGAGCAACGTTCTACTTGGGTGAGTGTTTAGTATCTTGGATAAGAAAGAAACAATCATCAATGTCTTTATCTACAACTGGAGCAGAGTATATTGCAGTAGTAGCATGTTGTACGCAGGTTCTTTGGATGAAACAAACTCTAACAGATATACAGTTTGAGTATGATGAGCCCATTCCAATATATTGTGATAATACAAGCACCATCGATATCTCAAATAACCTAATGATGCACTCCAAGACGAAGCACATTCCAATCAAGTATCATTTTCTATAGGAATAGGTTGTAGAGAAGAACATCATAGTTGATTATGTGGGCACAAAAGAACAAGTGGAAGACATCCTTTTAAAACCACTTCTACATGAAGCCTTTGAGTATCTTTGCTAGAGACTCGGAGTAATTTATACTCAAAAATAAATGCTTTTGAATTCTTATCTTATATGTCTTAGATTTACACGAGGAAGCACTATAAATAGGACAGTTCAGGTCGGGAGATTAGTTTCAAGAAGAGTTCAATCAGGGGGAGTATCCCCAAGGACAGCTCAGTTAGGGGGACCATACTCGGATGGAAAGATACCTTTTCCAATGATGAAAAAGGGGGAGAGATTTATCAAATGCAGAGCACAGAGGCATGGTTTCAAGGGGAGTGATGGTCACAGGAAAAGCATGAGTGATATGACTTCAATATTTCATGACATGAATTCAGTATTGAATCAAAGTGTTGTCATCAATTCCAAAGGGGGACATTGTTGATTAATTGGGTTGGTTTTCATTGATGTCAACCCTTGAAGAAATTATGGTAGCGAATTATGGTAGCATAAAGGTTTGGGTAATGGACCTAAGTTTGTTTGATGTATAATGGTATGAATTTTGATATATTTGTAGGTAAAACTATTCTAGATGGATAGTACATGCCATGCCATTTCCAGTGGTATGTGGAACATCACATAAGTCCTCATTATCAGAGAGTTATGGCCATCTGAAGTTGGAGAACCCTCATGAGTCATCTAGAAGCCCCAAAAGGTCAAAGTAGTCAAAGTGTTTGCAAAGAAGAAATTATTTAACTAATAAAGTGAAGTGATAAGTGTACTATAAGTCAAAGATGATGCAAAAGAATTTATTTAAATGATAAATTTAATGGATAACTTACTAATTATGGAAAGTGGTTAAGTTAAGTGGACAAGTGGTTATAAGTGGGTTAACCCTAAAATAAGGAAAGTGGGTTTTAGAAGGTAACCCCTTGAGGAAGCTACATAAAAGTATAAATAAGAGGCAAGGGTCTCTCATTCAAATCACACTTGAATATCAATGAATATCTATCTTTGTGAAAGGTTATTTGAGCAGGCATTATTGATAGAAAAAAATTGCAGCAGAAAAAGTGCGGCAGGAAAAGTGCGGCCAAAAAATCGCAGCAAAAAAAGTGAGGCAAAAAATTCGGGGCAGAAAAAATGCCATAGAAAAATTGCAGCAGAAAAACCATGGCAAAAAAACCACGGCAGAAAACGTGCGGCAGAAAAATCGCGACAACAACATGGTTGGGGTCTATTTATGAGAGATATGGCACATCTTGTTTGAGATATGTTTTGTGAGCTAGGGTTTATCGCTTGAGATGGTATTGGATGTTCAGTATTGCTACATATATCAGAGATTTTGAGGGATAGAGTTGGTATTTTGTATTTGGTATTTGGCATATGGGTATTGGTCTTTTTCTTGTGATGTGTTGCTGAAGTTGTTGGTTTAGCTTGAGGGTACATAACAGTGAGGTTGTGGCACATGGTTTGATGTAAGCGTTTATGGTATTTGGTTTATGGATAGAGTGATGAATTGTTAGATAATTTTTTATGGTTATATTGGTGTATGTATTTGGTATATGGTTGAGGTACATGTTGGGTACATGGTTGAGACAAGTAGTTGATGAGTTGGCACATACATGAGGTTTGTAGTTGATTCATGATTGGTACATACTTGGTTACATGGATGAGAAAAGTATTTGATGAGTTGGCACATACATGAGGTGTATAGTTGATGATGTTGGTACATCTTGATGACACATATTTTATATGTATTTGATGCATGATTGGTACATATTTGGTGCATGGTTGATGCACTCGTTGATGGTACAGGTTGAGATACAGGTTGGTGCATGGTTGATGCACTTGTTTATGGTACAGGTTGATTATAGGTTGTTTGGACATGTTACAGTGATAGGTTTCGAGGTGACATATTCATTTTCTACATTTGAGGTATATGTGATCAGATCAAATTGGTTGATGAGTATATAGTGACAAGTTTCTCAGTGACATATTCAATTTCTACATTTGGGGTATATGTGATCAAATCTGATTGGTTGATGAGTATATAGTGATAGGTTTCTCAGTGACATATTCAATTTCTACATTTGGCACTTATATTTCAAGGTGGTTGGACGGGGCAAGGAAAGGTGGTTGTAGCCACCTTCCAGTTGTAGCTGGAGAACATAGGGGGTTGTAGCCTCCTTTTGGTTGTAGTCAGAGAATTAGGGAGTTGGAGCTTCCCTTTTCATAATATGATGGATGCGCTTGTTTAACCATAGACAATATCACTATTGTCACCCAACCATAGGCCGAAGCCACCCTCGAGCATCTTAACCTTGACAGAGAATCATTCCTAGAAGAAAACCCTAGTCTAGATAGCCAAACAAGATAGTGCACCTCTCTGCAAGGATAGCGCACCAAATAGGAGTAACAAGAGTTGATCAGAGAGTCCAAACCATAACCAAGAGAGAATCCATTCCAAAACCAAAATCTGCTAGTTGGAGCAGCTGCAACAGTAGCTCTCCTCCGAACGTGCACACAAACTAGCCAACTGTAGTGTGCACAAGTGCTTCTTCTGCATTTCTGATAATACTGGCCAAAATGAAGACTTGCCTCCTATATTTATACTATATTAGGCAGTCTGTCTGGGCCGACTTCTCATTATGGGTGCTAATTCTTTAGTATATAACATTTCCTTTAGCCAACTTCTTCTCTTGGAGGCTAATAACCTAATACAAGTCATTCTCTTGAGCCTTCTTGTCTTCTAGGGTTATTAACCAATTAATTAGGATTTATTCTTACTTCCTGGAATATTCTATTCTCGCCAGGTTTACACGTGGAGGTAAATACCTCCCGCAGCTACCATAATATCAACACTCCCTCCTAGCTAGGGAGGTATTGAATGTAATGGTCTTGAGCACAAACATACCATTCACCCGGTAGAATCAACATAGTCGTATAGACTGTCTCATGATTAGATCATGAACACCATCATCACTATCAGTGTCATCAGCTGCATCATCTCTCAAAACCATACTCCATCTAAGTAATTAGACATGATGTTGGATATGTCACTCACTCCACAGAGTGACACAAGAGCCATTTGTTTAATCTGGACATATGTCCTAGAAGAATAAATGTCCTGGACCATTTTCTGTCTAGGAAATCTCTATCCATTGATCATCCATCTAGTTGATAATCATTTCCAACACTACTAATAGTTTTCAAGGCAATCAAAAAAATGTCATTCAATAGAACACAATTGTGTCTATCCATAGTAGTACACAACCACAATCTAGTGGTACACTACCACACCAAGTAGCACACATATACTTGATTAGTGACATATAGTCACAATCAATGGAACAGATCCACCACAATAGCATACATCTATTGTCTAGAGACATACAGTTTCCATAACAATCATATCATCTGATATCAACCTGCATAGAAAACATTTTTATGATATAAACTAAATCATCTGGGCCATTCTTCCATTGACATCTGTGAGATCTAGAAGAGCATCTGCCCTCAAAAGGTAAAACTTCAATGATGAGCTATCTAGACTATTCTTCTCAAGAAAGGAAGAATAACTGTCCTGATTTCTGAGTCTGGACCATTCACCTATCTAGGCCATTCCTCCGGCACTAAACAAAGTGCAACCTGGAGAGAATGAGTCTGCCCTAGGGAATGCTTGTCCCTGATTTTTGAACCTAGAACATTCACCTATTTGATCCATTCCTCCGACACTAAACAAAGTGAAACCTAGAGAGAATGAATCTTCCCTAGGGAATGACTGTCTAAAACATATCCTAAAGAAATGACTGTCCTGCACCAACCTCCAAAATGGACCATTCTTCAAAAATTCTCACAACTGTGAGATTCAAAAGAATGATTGTCCGATGAGGCGAACCAGTCTTATTGACCACTACTGAGAGTAATCGTCAAGAAGAGAGACTATCCTAGACCATTCCCCCACATTGGACACAAGGGGAATCACTTTCTATGGTACACCAACAATCCATCGAACCATTTTTATTACGAAAATGACCATTCAATCTGGACCATTTTCTGAGTTGGAAAATTCTTGTCCATCATAAATCTCAAACCATTTTCTAAACTAGAAAGGAACTGCTCATCCTGGACCATTTTTTGAACTGAAAAATGACTATCCATAAATCAATAACACATCAGTTCTCCCTCCCAACTTGGGAGTCGTCTCTTCCTTTTCCAATAAGGAAGTCATCTCCACGAGCTCCATCTTAAGTATGCAAACTCTTTCATCTTAGATATAGGATTTACCAAAATGTCTTCTTATCTACTCATCTGTGGAGATATATATTGGAGAACCACTTTCTCTTTTCTAGACTTCATCATGAAGAATGTAATGCTTGATCTCAATGTACTTCGGTCTTTCTGGAACACTGGTTTTCTGAAAGCTTCATATAGCTCTCATCATCATAGTTGAATTCAACTCTTCGGTTTCCTGCTAGCTCATAAAATCATGGCAAGGGTTAAACTTGGAACATATCCAAGTGGTACTTCTTATGTCATCATGAGAGCTTTGTCATGGATTGGAAATCCATCATCCTTGAGTTTTGAGTAACCATTCTGATACAATATCTTTGTTATAGAAGTTTTTTCACCACGCTTTTGTTGTGCATTGGAGGTTCTTTACCAAGTTTTATTCTTTCATCTGCATACAAGAGTCTCTTCCTGGTATACCTTAAAGCCTTGAGGTTTCTCTTCATAGTCTCTTTGTTCAATTATTCTGGAGAATAGTCTATGCATTCATCTAATGTAAAATCCAACCCATGGATATTGCGGATGATATAATGGCTCATGTAGAGGTATGTCGAGTTTAATGGAACAAGAAAACATCATAGTATTTTCCCTCCATATGGGAGAACCTATAGTTCTGGATCTCACAATGATTACAATCATAAGTCTTCCATACATTGTTCTTCATAAGTTCCTCTGCTTGATTGATTTTAGAGAGTTTAGATCAGGTTGGTAGTGTTGTAATTCTCAATACAATGACTGGTTGTTCTGTCTTTTCTTTCTCTTTTGGAATCTTCATGTTCTTTCTTATGCTTTTATTTAGCTCTTAGGTCCATGGAGTTTTCTATAGATTCCATGCCCTGAAGATTCCAACTTCTTCCTTTCATCATAGGATCATGGATGTGATGGACAACCAGGGATAATTTAAGGCTTCTTTTCAAAGAAGACTTCTTCTAAGGTCACACTAAACATGTGATGTTTTTTCATGGTTGATTCCATGGATAGATACTTCATCATCTTCAATGGATCATATAATTTAGGATTAGATCCCTCATAATACTTTCTTCATGCATGAATGCATGCTATTATTTTTGAAATATATAATTGGCTCTCTCCATCTAGGAGTGACCACGCTTTCGTCTGCATCCTTATTGCCTTTTGCAAAGTGTCACAAATATTTTTCCAATTTCCTCTTGATTGTCGAATTCTTTCTATCTTTACTTCTTCTAGGCTTCTTCAAGATTGTTTATGATTTCAGCTTATCTTGTAGCTGTTACTTATGTAATATATTCCACATGAATTGTTACCAGGGGTTGTTGATGTACTTCATCCTTTCATTTGCATTGTCTGACTTGTAGTCATAGTGATAGCAATCCTTATCTTGTTGTCCTTCCATAGGTATAGTTTCTCTTGGAACATATTATCTTCTTGGAAATAGATATGCAAGATATGTACAGAAAGCATGGTATGTACAAGAACGATGAGGAGTATTGTCACCTTATCTTAGAAGAAGAAGTATGTTTCATTCTACTTAGTCTTCTTTGAAGGTTCATTTTTCTTTAGAAACTGATGCTTCATGTGTCTCCTTCCTTTTCTTTAGCTCAGGACAATGATTCTTGTAGTGACCATATTTTAGACAGTTGAAGAATTTTATTTCTGACATATCTTTCTCTTGATTTGGTTTCTTCCTAGAGCCAAACTTCCTTTTATTCCTGAAATTCTTGAACCTTGTTGTGAAAGCTTAATCATCATATTTCTTTTGGGGTTTCTCTTTTGCATTGATCCTTGATTCTTCTTGTGCACAACAAGTCCAAATTTCTTCAAACAATGGATACTCCTTCCTTGTGTTCATGCTTGCGGAAAATGCATCCCATGTCTTGGGAATACCATTGAGTACTATGTTTACCAATTCCTTCTCTAAGATGATCTCTTCAATATCTTGTAGTTGATCTCTTAACTGAGAGATTCTCACAAAGTATGATGTTATGTTGTCATCGTCATTCGTCTTCATGTCACAGAGCTCACTCTTCAGACTCATTACTTGTCCAATTTTTTTGACTAAGAAGAGGTTTGTTAGGGCATCATACATCTTCTTAGACGAATCAAGATGGGATATGTAGGGTATCAGGTGGTCTTTTATAGAATCCACTATGATACTCATGGAATTGATGTCATTGTCTTTGAACTTCTCCATAATTGCAACGTTTTGTAGTTCCTTTTCTTTTCCTTTTTAAAACTCTGGTTCCGCAATCTTTCCTTTCATGATATCCAACACTTTATTCTTGGAAAGGATGAGATAAATCCTTTTATTCCATGCTCTGAAGTTAGAAGCCCCATATAAATTGTTTTCTGACTTCATAGAGTAAGTCATGGTTGCCTTGACTTGGTCAACCCTAGATTTGACCAAAAAACGCAACCTTGACGTCTTATCTTGCTGTGAGTACCAGGATATGCACTAGGCTAGGGCGCACTAGTCTATCTAGAAATTAGTTCAATCCATTCACTTAAGGTGCCTCAATGAGAGGATTAGGGCTTCTACAATTGCACCTGCTAATAACCCTAGTGGCAATGCTTTGGTAACTTCTCTTGCTAGAAACCCTAGTGAAAATTATTCAATGAGCTTAGTATCCTTATGGATATGCTCCCTTAAAGTGGTTAGACTGAATGAAGGAGGTGTGGGCCCATAACCTATTATAATATGATGAATGTGCTTGTTTAACCATATAAAATATCACTATTTTCACACAACCATAGGCCAAAGCCACCCCCGAGCACCTTAACCTTGACAGAGAATCATTCCTAGAAACAAACCCTAGGCTAGATAGCCAAAAATGATATCACACCTCTCTCCAAGGATAGCGCACCGAATAGAAGTAACAAGAGCTGATCGGAGAGTCAAAACCATAACCAAGAGAGAGTCCAATCCAAAATCTAAATCTGATAGTTGCAGCAGTAGCGGCAGCTGCAACAACAGATCTCCTCCAAACTTGCGCACAAACTGGCCAACTACAGTGCGCACAAGTGCTTCTTCTGTAGTTCTAAGAATACTGGCCAGAATGAAGACTGGCATCCTATATTTATATTATTTCTAGCAGACTATCTAGGCCGACTTCTCATTCTAGGTGCTAATTCTTTAGTATATAACATTTCCTTTGGCCGACTTCCTCTCTTGGAGGCTAATAACCTAATACAAGTCATTCTCTTGAGCTGACTTGTCTTCTAGGGTTATTAACCAATTAATTAGGGTTTCTTCTTGCTTCCCGAAATATTATATTCTCGTCAAGTTTAAACGTGGAGGTAAACACCTCCCGCAGCTACCATAATATCAACATCCCTCAGGTTGTAGCCTAAGAAACTAGGGGGTTGGAGCCTCCTTCCAGTTGTAGCTGGAAAACAAAGGAAGTTGGAGCTTCCAATGAATGTAATTCTTAAAGACATATAAGAAAAAGCATTATGTGGTTTTCTCCCACTTTGGGTTTCCACGTAAAACACTAGTGTAATGTGTATGTGCGTGATTACTCATTTGTTCATTGTTTATTTACTCTACAACTATTGGATGATAATGATACCTTGATATAACACTTGAATTTTATGGTGAAAAGGCATTAAATTTCTCTATTACTGATTCACCCCCCGTCTTAGTAATCCAACAATTGGTATTAGAGCCATTTCCTTCAGTAAACAGTTTAACCACTGAAAGGAGATCATGGATTATTCTGAGAATGGAGTAACAATGCTTAATGGTCATAATGGTTTTAAGTATGAGATGTGGAGTAGAAGGACTAAACTATTTTTACAGGAGCGGGGACATTATATTTGGTTATCAATTGTTACATGATATGATAGTTCAAAAAGGGAAAAGACTATAGCCAAGAAGGAATTCAAGAAGAATAACAAAATAGCAATGGATTTCATCTGGGAAGGATTACCTAATCCGGTAATAGAAAAGGTTGGTAAATTCTCATCAACCAAAGAACATTGGGATAAGTTACATTACATATATTCTTCACCCATCACACATTCAGAAAATGCCAAAGAAGATGCAAATACAAATCAAGAATAATTATGTTCACCATGTCAAACGGATTCAGAAGATGAAGAGTACATAATCACTAGAGGTTTTTTTTTTTGCTTTAATTGTGAAAAACGTTGACATATTGAAATATAATTCCATGACAAAAATGAGACAGAAAAACTAATTGAAAAGGAAGACAATTATGAAGCAAAATTGATTAGTGCTTTAGATGAACTAAGAGAAGAAAACAAGTCACACAAGAAAGAATTTATGAAACAGAAGGAAAGTGTTCACATTTTTTAAGAATCCCAACAGGAAATTGAGAACTTAATAACTCAGCTAGAGGAAGCCAGAAAGATCAAATAAAATATTGAATATCAAAAGAATTATTTGGAATCCAACATAGCATAACAGAAGGAAGAAGGAGAAATGAGAGAGAATATATCGACATATCATCTTAATGAAAGAACTAACGATCTAAACCAGCTTGAAGCGGAGTTTGGTCAAGAAGAGCAAGGACTTGAAGAAGAAATAATCACATTAAAAATCCAACTTGAAGAAGCGAAAAGAACAGAAGAAGTCATGAAGTCTCAAATAATGAAGAAAAAAGAAGAGGTTGAGAAGCTTGAAGAAGAAGTTGTCACATTGAGAATTAAAATTGTCAAGGTCAACAAGAATGTTGAAGAGACAAAAACATCCACATCAGTTATACAGAATGAAGAGAAGCACTCTAAGTTGCTAGAAAAGAAGAATGAAGAAAATAGAAAGAGTTATGCAGAAGTACTCAAAGAAAGGAATAATGGTCAACCAAAATCTAAGGAAACTATTTAAGATACATCTTCAAGAAGACCATCCATGTTCAAGCCACAAAGAAGATTCAATAATGAACAAGATCAGTCAAGGTAGAAATTCAGAAGGACTACACCATAAAGAATATCATTCACTCATAGGTATGTAAATTTCTTTTATGGTCATTATTTTTATTGTACTAATTTTTGACATAAGGTTGCATATTGCAGGGATTATAAAATAAATGTTCAAGCAATAAATGCCTATGTGGCCCTACGTAACATTGAATGTTACAAATGTCATAACTATGGACACATAGCTAGTGATTGTAGAAGCATGATCGATAATTCCATGAAAGAGAAAACTGATATCAGATGTAAGAAAGTATGGATAAGAAAACACGAAGAAAAGGTGAACAAAGACCAGGTCTCATAGATCACAAGATTGGCAATAAAATGAGATGAAGAAAATTCTATAGAGAAAAAGAAAAATGTCGGATACATAAAGTTTTGGAAAACAACTGAAATAAAAGAAGGAAAGGTGAATAAGGAACAGGTTCAAGAGATTGTACTTTCATGCATTGTAGTGAAAGATGAATCCATGGACAGAAAGAAAGAATTCAGAGCTCAGAGCGATGATGAATATGCCAATGAAGATGATGATGAATACACATCAGAGAAGGAATTGTTCTGAGACATCCGGCTTAGAGACTCCCAGGTAACATGAATATTAGACAGGGGGAGTATATGCGATAGTTGTGACAGACCAAAGAACCATCCTTTGAGAAGCTTGCAAAGTTTGAATAGACGGATCCAGAGCAGTCAGTTACTAGAAGTACAATCAGTTGTAGTATTGAATATTTCATGATATTACAGTGATAAATGGGTCAACATTATGGACAGTGTATAGTAGAGTCTTGGACAGTATGGACAGAGACGGATTCCTAAGAACACTTAGTAGGTTTGGATAGATATATGATAGTGGATGAGAGCATGGATTCATATATTAGTTCATAGAGTGGTTCAGAGACAAAGGAGCATTATCATAATGGATGATAATTACACAGGAAATGGATCGAACAATGCTAATGGATTCAAAATTGACAGATATTTTTTGGACACATGTAGTGCATACAAAATTTCACATTCAAAATAGAGTAATGCTCAGAAACAACAATGACAAAACTTCCTACAAGCTATGGAAAGGACGACCAGCAAATGTGAAGCACTTTAGAGTATTTGGAAGCAATTTATATATCAAAAGAGAAGATAGTAGAATGGGAAAGTTTGACTCTCATGTGGACAAAGGAGTACTTGTTGGTTACTCAAGTACAAGGAAAGCATACAAGTGTTACAATCTGAGGTTGAAAAAATTTGTGGAAAGAATCAATGTAACAATTGATGAAACAAGTGGACAAGAATTAAAGGAAGAATAAAATGAATCAATGGAACAAATTTATGAAGAAGAAGTCTACATCAAACAACCAGAAGGATTTCAGATTGTCAGAGAACACAAAATACGTGTGAAGATTGAAGAATGCCTTGTATGGTCTAAAACAGGCTCATCAAGCATGGTACTCTATATTGGATAAATATCTACAACGAGCAGGGTTCAGAAAAGAAAGTGCAGACAACAACCTCTAAATCAAGGTAACTCGAGATAGTATTTTATTAATTGAAGTTTATTTTGATGATATTATTTTTGGAAGTACTAAGGACAGATTAAGCCAGAAATTTGCAAAGGATATGCATAATGAATTTGAAATGTCATTACTTAGAGAACTATTCTTCTTTCTGGGTCTTCAGATACGTCAAAGCAACCAAGGAATTTTTATTTCTCAAACTAAGTATATCAGAGAAATGATAAAGAAGTTTGGAATGGAAGACTGCAAACCAATTACCAATCCTATGCAAACCAGTTGCAAGTTGAGAAAAGATGATGATTCAGAGTCTACATACTAGAGGCAATGCAGGTTAATGATTGGTATCTTACTATATGTGACAACATCCAGAACGGATGTAATGCAGACAGTTGGATAGGTGGCATGATTTCAAGCTGCACCAAAGGAAACACATGTTGTAGCAGTGAAGAGGATTTTCATATATCTCAAAGGAACAGAAGAGTTTGGATTATGGTATCCAAAAGGAAAGGATCTATCACTTATTTCCTACACAGATGCAGATTGGGAAGGTTTCATTAATGAGCGATGAAGGACCAATGGAGCAACGTTCTACTTGGGTGAGTGTTTAGTATCTTGGCTAAGAAAGAAACAATCATCAATATCTTTATCTACAACTGAAGCGAAGTATATTGTAGCAGTAGCAAGTTGTACACAGGTTCTATGGATGAAACAAACTCTAAAAAATATACAGTTTGAGTATGATGAGCCCATTCCAATATATTGTGATAATACAAGTGTCATCGGTATCTCAAATAACCCGGTGATGCACTCCAATACGAAGCACATTCCAATCAAGTATCACTTTCTATAGGAACAAGTTGTAGAGAAGAACATCATAGTTGATTACGTGGGCACAAAAGAACAAGTGGGAGGCATATTTTTAAAATCGCTTCCACAGGAAGCCTTTGAGTATCTTCGCTAGAGACTCATAGTAATTTCTACTCCAAAATTAATTCTTTTGAATGCTTATCTTATATGTATTAGATTTACACTAGGAAGCACCATAAATAGGACAGTTCAGGTTGGGAGATTAGTTTCAAGAAGAGTTCAATCAGGGGGAGTATCCCCAAGGATAGTTTAGTTAGGGGGACCATCCTCAGATGGAAAGATACCATTGCCATCAATGACAAAGGGGGGGAGATTTATCAGATGCAGAGCACAGAGGCATGGTTTCAAGGGGAGTGATGGTCACAGGAAGAGCATGAGTGATATGACTTCAATATTTCATGACATGAATTCAGTATTGAATCAAAGTGTTGTCATCAATGCCAAAGGGGGACATTGTTGATTAGTTGGGTTGGTTTTCATTGATGTCAACCCTTGAAGAAATTCAGGTAGCGAATTACGGTAGCACAAAGGTTTGGGTAATGGACCCAAGTTTGTTTTATGTATAATGGTATGAATTTTGATATATTTGCAGGTAAAACTATTCTAGATGGATAGTACATGCCATGCCATTTCCAGTGGTATGTGGAACATCACATAAGTCCTCATGATCAGAGATTTATGGCCATCTGAAGTTGGAGAACCCTCATGAGTCATCTAGAAGCCCCAAAAGGTCAAAGTAGTCAAAGTGTTTGCAAAGAAGAAATTATTTAACTAATAAAGTGAAGTGATGAGTGTACTATAAGTCAAAGATGATGCAAAATAATTTATTTAAATGATAAATTTAATGGATAACTTACTAATTATGGAAAGTGGTTAAGTTAAGTGGACAAGTGGTTATAAGTGGGTTAACCCTAAAATAAGGAAAGTGGGTTAATATGGTTAGAAGGTAACCCCTTGAGGAAGCTACATAAAAGTATAAATAAGAGGCAAGGGTCTCTCATTCAAATCACACTTGAATATCATTGAATATCTATCTTTGTGAAAGGTTATTTGGGTAGATATTATTGATAGAGAAAAATTGCAGCAGAAAAAGTGTGGTAGGAAAAGTGCAGCAAAAAAATCATGACAGAAAAAGTGCAACAAAAAAATTGGGGCAGAAAAAATGCGACAAAAAAATTGCGGCAGAAAAATCGTGGTAGAAAACATGCGAGAGAAAAATCGTGATAGCAATATGGTTGGGGTCTATTTATGAGAGATATGGCACATCTTGTTTGAGGTATGTTTTGTGAGCTAAGGTTTATCTCTTGAGATGGTATTGGATGTTCAGTATTGTTGCATATATCAGAGTTTTTGAGGGATAGAGTTGGTATTTTGTAGTTGGTATTTGGCATATGGGTATTGGTCTTTTTCTTGTGATGTGTTGCTGAAGTTGTTGGTTTAGCTTGAGGGTACATAACAGTGAGGTTGTGGCACATGGTTTGATGTAAGGTTTTATGGTATTTGGTTTATGGATAGAGTGATGAATTTTTAGATAACTTTTGATGGTTATATTGGTGTATGTGTTTGGTATATGGTTGAGGTACATGTTGGGTACATGGTTGAGACAAGTAGTTGATGAGTTGGCACATACATGAGGTGTGCAATTGCTGCATGATTTGTACATACTTGGGTACATGGTTGAGACAAGTAATTGATGAGATGGCTCATACATGAGGTGTATAGTGGATGATGTTGGTACATCTTGTTGAGTCATAGTTTATGTATATTTGGTGCATGGTTGGTACATATTTGGTTCATGGTTGATGCACTCATTGATGGTACAAGTTGAGGTGCAGTTTTGTGCATGGTTGATGCACTTGTTTATGTTACAGGTTGATTACAAGTTGTTTGGATAGGTTACAGTGACAGGTTTCTAAGTGACATATTCAGTTTCTACATTTGAGGTATATGTTATCATATCATATTGGATGATGATTCAGTTTCTACATTTGAGGTATATGTGATCAGATCATATTGGTTGATTAGTATACAGTGACAGGTTTCTCAGTGACATATTCAGTTTCTATATTTGGCACTTATATTTCAGGGCGGTTGGATGGGGCAAGAACATGTGGTTGTAGCCACCTTCCGGTTGTAGCCGGAAAACATAGTGGGTTGTAGCCTCCTTCTGGTTGTAGCCAGAGAATTGGGGAGTTGGAGATTCCCTTAGGTTGCAACCTGAGAAACTAGGGGGGTGGAGCCTCCTTCCAGTTGCAACTGGAAAATAAAGGAAGTTGGTGCTTCCAATGAATATAATTCTTAAAGACATATTAGAAAAAGAATTATGTGGTTTTCTCCCACTTTGGGTTTCCACATAAAAAACCGGTGTATTGTGTATGTGTGTGATTGCTCATTTGTTCATTGTTTATTTACTCTACAACTATTGGATGATAATGCTACATTGATATAACACTTGCATTTTATGGTGAAAAAGGATTAAATTACTCTATTATTGATTCACCCCCCCTCTTAGTAATCCAACAATTCCAGCCATCCACATCCCATATTTATTTCTTAAATTCGAATAAGAATATGTTCAGTATTAACTTCCAATTTTCAACTTTCCAACATTGATTGACATCATCTATTTGCATTCAAACTCATAATAGAGCCCCCATTCAATCACACACAAATGTTTATATGTATAATCAACAAAATTCTTGATTTGAAAATCACATTTAACCAATAACATATAACTATGATCCTGAGATTCTTGTAATTAAACATGTACAAACTTCCTTTAAAAGAAATGCCCAAAAAAAGACAGAGCCAAATAGTGCTCGAGGAGAACAAAACCAAGTTGTGTCTGAGGAGGAACAGAACCAAGCATACACTGGTGTCTTTTACACCTTAACGAGATCATGTTTAGGGTTTAGCATAGCAATGGAGGTAAGAGAAAATAGCTTGACCAAATGAAAAAGTCCTCAGGGATGCAGATAACTTGTGCCCCTTTCTAAATTTTATTGCAGAGGGGTAACAAAGATGGCTCAATCAAAGAATAGTCTTCGGAAACACAGATCGTTTGTGCCCCCCCCCCTTTTTTTTAAAGTTATTATAGAGAAGTAACAGCAGACGGCTTGATCAAGAGATATTATTCAAAGACAGAGATAGCTCGTGCTCCTTTTAAAATCACCATAGAAATATAACCTTTAAAAAATATATTGATAGTGAGGGTTACCAGAACATAACAATCATCCACCTGCAATGGAGACGAGAGGAGGATAACTCTTAGAAACATTGTGCAAATAATTCTTGAGCACAACCCGTGGCCAACCCAACACATATAGAGGCTTTCATTCAAAGTTATGGGCGATACAAACCCAACTATACAATGCTTCCATCACAGTGATAGTGAAGGCAATTTCATGAAAAAAGAAAGCTCGAGCTCAGTCAAAACAAAGAAAGATCAGTGCAACTCTTAACATTCTGCATTGCAACCCGAAGGAATGAAACATAGCAACCACCGAGACGAAAAAGGAGTGGCATCAACTAATACCAAGACTGGTTGTAAAAACCACGCACCAAAAACTCAGAGCTTGCTACGCCATAATCATAATTTTCCATAGAGAATCAGACCAAAAAACCAAGTTGAACAAACAAGTTTTAACCAATAAACCAATGCACAGGCTACACACAGCAGGAAAATCCATTTCGTTTCTTTAAAACACCAACAGTACAGAGTATCCATAGAAGAACCCATAAACACAACATTGATGCACGGTCGAAAACTTAAGAAAAACACAGACCTCATGCAATTCTGAGCCAAAAATATATTCATAACATAGATGGAAAATAAAGGAACCATACCTGGAAAAGATTGTTGGAGGGCGACAGTTGGACTGTATTTTCCTTTCAAAACCAGAAATCGTGGAGCATTACCAACCACCAAAGCAAAAAAACAAATGCTAGTATGGCTAGGGTGATGGTCTTGAGGGTTATTTGAGTGGCATGCAGTAAATG
The DNA here is from genome assembly GCA_010110895.2 of Picea sitchensis. Classification (NCBI taxonomy): domain Eukaryota; kingdom Viridiplantae; phylum Streptophyta; class Pinopsida; order Pinales; family Pinaceae; genus Picea; species Picea sitchensis. Next base: position 8,751 of record SNQJ01S0116479.1, on the reverse strand, counting down.
CACATCACTTCCTTCCCCAGGACCATTCAATTCAATGTACAAGCCAACCAATCCATGATACCATCAACCATTAATTAAAAACATATTAATTGCTATATCCATTGCATAGTATGCCACCCTAAGTCATGTAAAAAAATTTAACAACAATCATATGTTATAACATTACCATATATTCCTCGCACATAACCTTTTAATCAAAGTGCATAAGTCTAGAAGCTAGGTCTATCACCCTTATCTTGTGTCAATCACACATAACCTTAGGGCTTGTCCATAGTTTTTTTTTTTTTTTTTTTTAAGCTCCCATATCATCCTTTAGCATAAAATCATATATAAAATAATCAATCAATGTTTAATGCATAAGCATAACACCTGTAAAAAATAATTATTTTATCCATAATATTATGATAAGTTACAAGTGACCATCAAAAACCATCTAGCAATGACATATTCAACCAACCATCTTACGTCACCATGGCGAATAAAACCATGACTTGCATCATCATCTGTAGAAGACTTTGTCGGCATCATTATAACAACAAACAAAAATATAAGTGTAACACATCCATCATAGCACCACTATTCTACAAGGGGGTCCCACCTACTAGTTTATTATTATTATTATAAATAAATAATAGAGCTTGGCAATCATTTGCGAGCAGTATTCATCATTGCAATTTTAAGCGTCAACACGTTGCATGCCAATGCTCGATACAGAACGTAGTTCTCTCACTCCCAGTCATTTCCTACCAAATCTCGGTTCACCTTAGCATTTGCATCAGTCTAGCTTCAGTGCTAGTAGCAGTTTTTAATTGTGCAATTGCAAAACTCTTTTAAATTCAGACATAATAAGTGGTATTTTTTGTGTGATAAGAACCACTCCTTTTTGTTAAGTCAAGTTCAGAGTATTCATTAACATACACTAGCAGTTTGTTTTAGTTAAGTTAATAATATCTTTTACATCCAATGTGTAGAGCTAAGCCTTAGTTCCACACTGGTCGAGGGCCTCCACATCTATGATAAATAGGCATATTTTGTATGTTAGAGGGGTCGATGGTTTTGGAGAGAAAGTCTTTTTCCGAAATTTTTTAAGAGAACTATTTATGTGCAAGTTATTTTAATTAAGAATTTTGTTTTAGAACCAAAGACACTTCTTTCATCTCAGGCGTGAATGTGATTGGACCAAGGGGGATTATCTCTTTCTTCGGATTCAATATTTGTCGTTGTATTGAGTAAGAGTTACCATATTTGTTATTTAAAGTTATATTATAATGTTGCAATAGTCCTTTTATTCTTGTTGATGAATAGAAATTGATTGTGTTATCATGTGATTGATAATAGAGCATTGAAAATTACTTTTTCTTGCGCTAACTTCTTGTCACGTATATATTTTCTTTTTGTAAATGTTATCTCAAACAATTTTGAATGTATACTAATCAAAATGGTATTAATTATACTTTGAAGTAGTTTATATCTTCTTCGTCTGCATGCCAAGGTATAAGGGTTATCCTGCAACCCACCCTTCCCTCAACACATAGTTAGCTTCCCTTTACCATCTAGTTTAAAGCTCTATCTCTCTTTTGTTATAAACGTTAGAAAAGAAACAAAAAGAGAACTACATAGCCTAAGGAAAGGCTTAACAAAAAAGGAATATATGTCAATCACAATTAAATCTCATCAATAATTCCATCCAAATCATGAATCTGGAGAACCTTACCACTCATCAAACACTTACGAGTCTAATTGGGCCTCTTAAGCAGGTTTGGTTCCTATTGTTGAGTTAAATAGATATTGTACCCCTCAACAAGTCGTTAACCACAGTAACCTCATATCCTTTCTAGAAACCAAAATAACTTACAAAGTTGGGGATGGATCTATTACATCAATCCCCACTTCTATGCCATTTCAATTTATACCATGTTCTTTATGCTACCAAAATCAATTACAACTTTACAACACTTACCTCCATATGTATACTTAGATTTCAAGATGTTTTTCCTCAACCAAATGTATTCCATCTATATAAATTGGTGTTCTTGCATCATCTTAATTATGGGAATTATTACCTCCCAAACTTTACTTGATGATAAAATCCCTAATCCACAAATCGCAATCCAATATTGAACTACTAGGACACTCATTATTGTCACATAAGCAATGTATCCTCTTCTCTTTATGCCATCTCTCCTTTGACTCAAGGGTGGTATCCCTAGTGGGATTGTTAAATCTAACAATGAGGCACAAGGTGAAGTGAGAGTAGATTTAGTAAAATAATGTTTTTGGTATTTTTTAATATAAAAGAAGTGGTGGGAGGGAAAAGATATTAGTTCCGAAGAAAACAAGGACAATGGAGTCAATGGAAATCTAATGGGGATTATGGGGTTAAGAAGAAACACTTCTTCAAAATAGATTATTTTCCTTATGGATTAGAGTGAGGAGACTAGGGCCAAGGACTCAATAGTCTCCTAACTAATCAAGATGAAAATGGTGACCAAGACCCTACAAAGAAGGGGTCCTAAAAGGAGAACCTTCATTAGCAAACTCAATTATAGCTTAGTAATATTAATTAACACCCTTTCTAGGGTTCCTAAAGGATATGAAAAGCATGAAATTAAATAATTACCAAAGTAAAAAAGGAAATAGGAGATGATTTATCTCAAAATGATTTCCTTTAAAGTGGTAGACTTTACCCTTCAATGGATTAATTTTGCTAGCTTTGTAGAAGACTTGAAAATCCGCAAAAAATATTTATATACCAAATAAAAACCAAAGGAGAAGACCTTCAAGAATTGAGACCAAATATTTATGCATCCTACAAAGAAAAATCCCTTATACAACACATATGCTCCAAGAAAGATATTCCAATTAAGCTACAAAGAGGGGAAGCTCCAAAAATACAACTATGAGTACAAATGAGGAAGGGTTTCTATCTATATAGAGTCTAGCTCGACTTATTTTACAATAAAATAATATTTTCTCATGTGAAAACCCTAGATGTATCCTAGGGAGGAGCAAATTATTATTTCATCCAACTAATGATTCAACAATATTTAAAATAATGAAGTGGTCAATGCCACATGTACAAGTCTCCAACAAACATATGCCCAAAAGAGTTGGGTGTCCCTATCAAAGAAAAAAGAAGACGAGTCAAAGGTGCAACATCTATCCTCCAAATTCTTCCAAGTATATATCCACAACCAAATCCTCAAAGTAGGCAATGAAAACCTCCTAGATCTCCTCCAGTGTGAATGTGTAGCTCTCTAAGGTGAAACATCCCAACAAGCAATGAATAGAAGCTCCCATAAGTGGATGACCTCCAATAGATACATGAAAATATGGGCCATGTGGACTCAAAAGATAGGGTGATCTTCACCATGGGAATATATCAATGATGAACTCCCCAAATAACCAAAACTCTCAAACAAAATATGGGGGGTGTTCTTCAAACGAGTGGTCAAAATGCAACGAAATGTTTCTCACAACAGATTTTAAAAGTTCCATAATTGTGTCAATTTTTTCAGAATTTCTATTATGACCACATTTTATAAATCACGCAGCCATTATGTATCTAATGACATTGATGTAGAAAAAATTGGGGCACTCTATCAAAATATAACTTCTCCTAAAGCCATGTCTCCCTCAATATAGGCAATGCAACCCTAGATCTAGGGTTTGGAACCTCCTAGATCTTCTTCAATGTGGGGCGCCCTCAACTATGAGCATAAGAAACCTTCTTCAAGATGGATATATCCTAAAAATAGGGCATGAAACCATGAATAACATCCTCAAGATACTTTTGGCATATCCCAAGATGAGAATTCCCATCAAATGTGCAAAATAACCTCGAAAGTTGATCTCATCCTCAAATAAAGCAAGTGGATCCATGGTACAAGGCCTCAACATGTGGAATGTCAATAAAAACGCAATCATCTCCATAAAAACAATGGATGGCCCCCCTTTAATCCAACAATATTCCTCAATGTGTGTGAAAAATAATCTCCAGGATGGCACATGTGGACCAATAAAGCATGAGGAGATGTAAAGAGGTAAGAAGAGTAAGTTAGATATGCCATGAACCATGTGATAAGTCACCAAGCAACCAACCAACTCATCAAGGATAAGGATTAACTCATCAAAACATGCATGAAGTGATGATGAATGTGCAAATGCCTCCAAATGTGGGCCTGGGAAGGGGAGTGATCAAAGTGATTTCATGCTCCATGCTATAAGTAATCCATCCACGTGTGAATATCATCCATAAGATCTAGGTCATTGTAGAAAAGGAGTGATAACCATGACCATTTTCATCCAAACCATGTGACAAAACACATGTAGAAATGTGAGTACATTCCAAGTGTTCTATGTCATGATGAAGGTAGTTAATTGGAGATGCCAATACAATTTCCACTTAGCCCCAAAGTGTGAGGGTGTTCTACCAATGGATCCATACATTCTCATGTTCAATCATGTAGCAAGGAGTGGATATTAAAGCATCGCATGATCAAGTGTAATGCTATCTCTACAATAAGCAAGTATACAAAGAAATGCATCGTCCAAAACCTATAGCACATCACCATCCATGTCATTAACATTCCATGGAACCAAGTGAATGCCCTAACCATCGAAATCTCTTTGTGATGAAAATCACAAGGGTGGTGAACAAATTCACTAGTGTAGGCCTCATGCAAAATGAATGGCAACATGCATTATCAAATTCTCACCACTTTCTATTGGTGTTCCATCATCTGATCTTATCACTCCTTGGGATAATTATGTTCTAGCCTCGTTACTTTTCACACCATATTTTTATGGGCATTCAAATGATCTATGGAAATCATCTCCATGTGTAGAAATATACATTCCTTCCATAGCCACCAACAGTTTTTCCTCTACCTTAAAATCCACCTCGAGTTATATCTTTACCTTTTCTTGACGTACCACCTTCCTCCAATTTATCATCCTTCTCTTCATGTAAAAATTGTATGCAATGTTGAAATTCTTTTGCAACCTCGACCACCTCTTCTTCTACCATCATTTCTCTTGTTATATTTTTGCACTTTTCTTCCTCTCTTAATACCAAAAATAGGTTTCCTCAACTAAAACCATCTTGTGCAAACTCATCTCATCTTGGACTACAAACTTCAATGCATTTACATACTTCCAAACTTCATGATTTTCATCCTCATCATAATCCATGTGGATGCAAAGTCAATCAAATTCCTCTAAATACTCAAGTACACTTTGGTCTCTCTACAAAAAGTTGTTATCTATCTAAAAGAACATTTGTTTATAATCCACTTACAAAAATTCCTTACTCAACTTGGACACCATATTACTCCAAGTCCATATCCTCTCCTTGCTTTGGAAAACTTGTTTGCACAACACAAAAAGCACACCAAATATCATTTTGGCCCTTGAACTTGGTAGTAGGGAACCTCACCTTGTTCGAGGCCTCTATCTTCTCATACTCAAAGTACCTTTCCATTTCAATTATCCAATCCATCAATGATTTTTATTTCAAACTCCCATCATAATGAAAAATTTTGACTTTGGATCCTCTTTTACTATTCAGAAAGTTGATCCACTAGGTTGCTACATCTCCCTCTAGTTTAATTTCTCGATCTTCTTGATGCTCCATGTCTAAACTGCTAGCGTCTAGTTATCCACTACGTTGTCTTTTTTCTAGTGCCTTAATTCTTCTTCTCATCTCTTGTGTTTCTTTTTTTACACCAATTTTCCCACCTTTTCTTACCATCGTTGCACTTCTTACCCTACAAAATCTAGGGAATTCAATTTTTAGAGTCTATTTCAATTATCCAAAAGCTTCTCTAACATGAAAATTATCAATCACAAGTTCCTATCTTTCTTTATCTTCTTCATGCTCTACACATAAACTACTAGAATCTAGTTCTCCACTTTGTTTTCATGTGTCAAGTGCCTTGACTCTTCTTCTCAACTTTGGTATTTCTTTGTTTACACCATTTTTTCAACCTTTTCTTTCCATTGTTTCACTTTACACCTTCTCAAATCTAGGGAATTCCACTTTCAAATTTTATATCAATTATCCAAAAGCTTCTCTGACATGAAAATTATCAATCACAAGTTTTTATCTTTCTATTGACACTTAAGGTTTGGCAAATGTTTTTTGCATGCCACAAGTCATCACTCTATGCATGCTCAAGAATATGCATTCTACGGTGCCAAGTTTTAGCGTCTGTGCCAAGCCAAGGATTTATTGCACATGCCAACCCAATTTGTACCACACATAAGGACTTAAATAAATTGTATGCAAGTCGGACCCAAAACTATCTTCAAGAATCATTGTAATTGTTTCTGTAACAAACCCTCTAGTCATGATCGAAGTTATGCATGAGATGGCAAGTTTGTTATGATTTCCACACTCTATGGAATATATGGGGGGATGCATTTGAATATGTAAGGGTTGGTATTTTGAGTAAAGAGAGAGTTCATTGTTATGAGAGAGATAGACGAGCCAGAGCTAGATTTATGTTGAGTTTTATCTTCTTGTTATATTTGGTATTGTTATGTATGGAAGATAAATTAGATCAAGATCTGAGCACATGGATCGTCTCTATTTTTAATGTTAATTCACCTTGACCTGACTATGACCCTATTGTATTTCACTAGTTTAAATTAATGGAATGAATTAATACAACTTGAAGCTCATTTATCTCTGCATATGATGACTTCTGACTTAAATGTATGCATGTTTTATATTATTATGAGAAATATCTTGTGGTATTTATCAATGACTGAATGATTTTTTCATGAAGGTTTCCTATAAATATTATTCCTTCACACCCTGCACAAGATCTATGGTCTCCATGATTCTCATGTTGTCTCGGGTGAGACATTCTTCAATCCTTGAAAATTGAACATGTCGGTGCCTATGGGGTTTTTTTGGTAAATACTATCGAACCTTGGGTATATAACCCCCTAGTCGAACCAAAAAATGGTTCTATTGCTGAGACCTAAATTTTTTGTACTACATGTTGAAGGAAGAAAATGAGGTGGAAACCTTCTAGGAAGGAGATACAAGACTGGATATCAGAGGAGGAGAATGAATTCGCACGACAAGACCAGAAATTTGAAAATCAACCTTGAACGTTAGAAAGAAGGGTACATCTATACAGATTTACATGAAATTTTCTTTGTTAAGTTTCATTATTTATTGTATGAGTGGATAAGGAGTAAAATAGAGATTAAATATACATGGGGATCCCAAGAATCACTATTTTGGGAGCATAACATAGTCAATAGGTTGATATTTGTGGATAATAAATGGACCAAATATATTGAGTTATGGTTTGAGTGTGTGAAAGAAGGGTATATTATTGATTTTTCTATTGAGTGCAATGATCAATCCTCCAGTAGTACTGAATGAAAATTTGTATCTGGACCTAGAAGAAAATTATTAGAATAAATTCCTCGGTGGATAATGATGTTGACTGTGGATAAGTGGATAATGAGCATGGAGCCCAATAGAATGGTTGAGTAACTCCCCCCCCCCTCCGGCGTGAAGTGAGGGAAGGATGGAAATAAGGGGGAAGCAAAGAGAAATAATGGATCTAGCAGAAGGGATCCAAAAAAAGATGAGATGAGGTGAGAAGAGAATGGAACCAGAAGAACAAAGAAGAAAAAGAAATGAGAGATATGCAAGAAGAGTTGAGTATAAGAGAGGAGAAAATGAAACAAGGGGTGAAGAATGAATAGTGATACCCAAGATGAAGAGAAAAGACACCACACCAGAAGGGTGTGTGGGAGACAGTTATGTGCCAGAGAGAAGTCTAGAAGAAGAGAGGTCATCAAAGAGGCATGGAATTAGGAGTAAGGTATCAAGAGAGGATATTAGGAGAAGTGGGAGTAGGTTCGAAGAAGACGAAGTCATATCCATTTGATTATTAAGGGATGTAGTCACATCAAAGGAATATGGGGCAAAAATAAGTAACGCCAACGCAGTAGAATATAGTGATGGATCCCTTCGAGAATGGTAATTGGCCTTAGAAATTGTGAGTGGGATTGAGTGGCTAAAGGTAAGAATATATTTAGGATACATCACTGAAAATGATGAGAGATTATGGAGTAACCCCCTATTTGAACCACCCCCCTTGTGCATTTTCCATCAAGAAGAAGAAATGGAAGAAAGTGCATATGTAAGAGAAGTAGAAGAAGAGACATTAGAAGATACAAGTGGAGGATAAATCGAGGTCAGCAATGCTTCACAAGGAGGAACGTCAGTGTCATCAATAGGAAGTAGTAGTCCATCAAGAAGACAAAGTGTTATATCGAGTATGGTGAACCAAGACTCAACTATAAGGCTTCCCTCATTTCATGGGACACGAAGAGATGATGTAGAACAACATTGGTTTACGTGTGAATCTATATGGTCGAAGACGAGAGTCACGAACGAGGCATCCAAGATTATGTAGTTGGAGACCACCTTCAGAGACAGAGCTCTGAAATGGTACATAAAGAATAAGGATACTACATCGGTGGGACATTTCAGTGTTGGCACACCCCAAAACCCTATTACAATCCATGACAACTCAAGTTGACTCATTGATCGAGCTGCCTTTTTCTGCTTTTCCTTCTACATGCTTCTTTTAGCATGTCGAGTTGTTATCCTTCATTTTCACCTGCTTTCTTCTCTTGATTTATTTTCTTCTCTATTCTTCTACTTTGTGAGCATATTACATACTTAGTATTTTCATGAACATTATTTCCACACTGTCT
>SNQJ01S0116478.1:26362-39721 GCA_010110895.2 Picea sitchensis | reverse complement strand
CATCCTCACAACCAGTAAGAATAATTTCACCGCGAAAGATACTACCAAGATCTTCTTCGAACAAGTTTGGTTTCACTTTGGGATACCACAGACCATCATCTCCGACTGAGACAACAGGTTCCTCAACACCTTTTGGTCGAGTCTCTGGTCTCTATTGGCTCACAAAATCCACTTCTTTCCACCCCCAAACTGATGGAGAAACTGAGGTTGTCAATCAGATGATTGTGCACATCCTACGCATGTACAATTCTAAGCATCCCTATACATGGGATGAGAGTCTCATATATGTCCAACATAGTTACAATAGGTCTCTCCATAGTTCCACCAGCCATAGCCCATTTCAGGTGGGTCTAGGATTCCAACCCTTGGGACCCATTGATGTTGCACTTCCTCTTGCCACCGCACAGACAAACTCTTCCCCTGATCAGTCTGTGATCGACAAAGCCACCAAATTAATTGAGCAGATTCAACACATCCTCCAACAGTTCAAGGAGATTTTGCAAAAATACAATGCTAAGTACAAGTAGTGCCATGATAAACACAGGGTACCACACTAGTTTCAGGTTGGCGACAAAGTCTGGTTACATTTGTAGAAGGAGTATCTCACCGGGTTCCATCGGAAGCTTCACCCACTTCGTTATGGGCCTTACACTATCACTAAGGCTATGGGTAGCAATTCTTTTGAGCTCAACACTCCACCATTCCTTGGTCTACATCCAGTATTCAATGTGGATCTCCTTCGGCCATACTTTCCACCATTATTGGACACCTCTGAGATCGTTGAACAAATGACACCAATAGATCTCAACCATGACTGCATGGAACAAGCATCCACCGATCAGATAGTGGACACATAGGTCAAGGGCACTCGCCAACAACAAATCTAGCTTTATCAGGTTGTCAAGGTAGGGAAACTCCTACACCAATGAAAGTGTCTCACCTGGGGCCAAATCCAACATAAGTTTCCTCACCTGACGGGGGAAATCAACACAATGGAGACAATTTCTTCCTAAGGGGGGAGGATTGATCCAGGTGGATATTGGTGGCCACCCACCTATTCCAACTAGCTCCTCGTGTCCATTTTTTATTCAACATGTCTTTTTGTACTACTTTTTAATTGTGATTTCTACACTTTTGGTGTTGTCTGAAGCCTCACACATTCTCCAGGTGGATACAGGTGGCCTCTTTCCTAATCCAACTTTTTTATTTTGTATGTTTTCATGTCAGCACATCTTGTTGTACTTCCAGGGCTGTTTTGGGCCCCTAAACATTTTTTGTTTGACTCGCCACAGTCAAACTATAGAAGAAGTCAGAGTCTAATGACAAAATGTGTAGTTCTCTGAAATAAATTTCCAACAGGCTATAATGCACCTAAAACGGAGGTTGTATGCAAAATTTATGACCCTAGAAAGTTGCAGTACCAAATTACACCAAATTACACCAACTTACGTTTGGCGTTTCACCTTCTAGGGTTAGGTTTTTGGATGTCTAGGGTTTTAGCAGTCATGAGTAATATCAGAAAGGCTTATGGAGCCTCATTGTAATCCATTCTTCTCAGATGGATGCATGTAGAAGCCACATCTCTTCTCAAAGACAGCTAACACCATTCAAGCAAGTTTCAGTTATGCAGTTTTACAGTTTCAGCCTATTTCATTATTTAATAGAAGATATTGCTCACTGGATATTTGTGTTATTCTTCCTATATTTATGTTTATTATATTCAGTATGTTAATTAGTTCATTCTGCTCCTAAATCCAGATCACTTAGTAAGGGCGGGGCTTATGAAAACAACCCAATATATAAAATTTTACGGATCATGGGAAACATCCATTTCTTTCTAGAAGTGCTTAAATAGAAAAGGGTTGGAGTCGCGATTTTGGAACCCACTTCATAAGATCATTGTAGTTGCATAAACCTGATTGATCAAGTTCCCTAGAGTGAGTACAATAGTTATAGTTCATCCATATAAGTTTCAGATCTCGAACATATCCAGCTCAAGGTAAGGGTGGGAAACACAGGGAAGCCTATCTTGCATAAGAAAGTTGGTCCTTAGGATCAGAGAGGTGGGATGTTATTGAAATCTGAGCCAAGCAAAAGAAAAGTAGGAGCTCAGTTTCCCTCCTTCCTCTCAATAATATTTCTTCCAAATCATTTAAGATACAAAGAAACCACTCATATTTAAGGCCTAGGGAGCATTGATGTCAATCCCTCAGTAAGGTAAGGTTTTCTCCACCACTCCTTTCTTTCCTTGGTATTTTTGGTCCTCATTGTGGACTTGTTTATCTCCACCACTTGACTAAATAATCTTTTCATCCATCCAAGACAACTTATTCCAGCAAGCAAGTGAGTAGGCATGTACTGGTGAACTAGACTAATCTACAGGTAGCTCAAGACGAGTCAGTCATATTTCACCATCAAGTTGAGAAATTATAGAGAAAAGGGTGAGCATTCCCAGATTAAAGGCATGATCCCTTTTACAGTCCTCCCTGCCCTATACACATCAACAAGGAAGGCCCAGTGGTACCAATTTCAATGACAAGTTGATTTCGAAGAAGGAATTACAGGTAAGTATATTGAATTATATATTTGCACCCTAGTGGGACTAGGGATGTATTGTTAGGGTGGTTTGAATTAGATACTTTCACCCCGAAGGGACTAGGGATGCTAGGGTAGGGCGGTAGGTCTTCGAAATGAGTGAGACAATTAATGAATAGATCCATACTCAACTGATAATGTGTGTGAGATGCGTGGTCACCGATTAGGGGTGATTGATTCGGTTGATGGTCATATTAGTTGGGAGTGGGCCCAGACACTGATGAGTATTTTGAATGATGGATAATATATTTCCCTATTCACTCGCATTCCTGCTAATGGCATGATGTGTTTCCAATGATGGTTTCCAATAAGTATATGGTTATCAACAAGAGTAGAAAGAGTGGAAGTGGTTAAGGAGTGGCCAAAATATTTCTTGATTGAAATAAAGATGGAAGGTGAGCGAACCAGAGAAGAAGTGGAAGTGGTTGAAGATCAATTAGCGAACAAGAATAGAAAAGGAGGAACTGTAGGTGTGTGAGTGAGATGCAACAAGATTACCAACTTATGCATTACCTGGTGCCAATATAACAAAGCAGAGATGTGAAAAAATGGATGGAGAGATAGGAGTTCAATCATACTTGTTCAATTAAGTCTATTCAATCCAGTCAAGCTAGTCAATTTAGTTCGAGCCATTTTCTCCTATTAAAATATCCTCTTTTTTGCGGTCGAGGAATATATCATTCACACACTTAAAGTGTGATTTTTCTTAGTGAAGAATGACATTTCATGGAGTTTCTCTATAATTGGCAGGATGGATTCATTTGTTGGGCTTGGATCCTCTACTCAGCTAAGTTGGGATTGAAACAGGAATAACAACATGACCCAAGCTTTCCTGGAGAGATATTTGATATTGATGAACCATAGAGCTTGAGGTGGGGTAGAAGGACGGACTACAATCATCGACAGAGAGGGGCGTACAGGGACTGATTATTAATTGTATTGATTGATACATACACTAATAGGGGCAGGGGCACTGGAAACATTAGTAGAAAGAGGAATAATAAACATAGGAAGAGGGGGGCGTACAATGATTTATGAGATTCAGTACCTGGTTTGGAGCAAGAAAAAATTTCGAGAGGAATTGATTTAAAAAACTTTCTCATTTAGAGAAACCTCGTTTTTATTGGGTTAGAGGCACATAATAATCATTGGGATAGTTAAAGTGAATTTCTTCTTACTGAAATATGAATTTTCAGAATGTTTACCTATGAAAGTCGGGATGGAAGCCATTGATTTTTTATTTTATTTTGAGCTCCTTTAACCTTACTCTCTAGATGTATGACGTGCAGGGGCAGGACTAGACAGGTTCAATGTAGACACAATTTTCTCTTGGTGCAGATTCAGGAAAACCTTCTCAGTTAATGTTTCACCGTAGTAAAAACCTCTTTTTGAGGGGTATGAGGTATCATTCTCATCCAATCACTTAAAAACATTTTCTTCTTAATTAACATAGACTTTTCCAAATGTTTACCTATGATCGAGGGATTCAATCGATTTCCTTTTTTATCCAGATGGATATTGGTGGCCACGCACCTATTCCAACTGGCTCCTTGTGTTCATTTTTGTTCAGCACGTCTTTCTGTACTACTTTATAATTATGAGTTCTACACTTTTGGGGCTGTCTGAATCCTTACACATTATCCAATTGGATACAGTTGGCCTCTCACCTAATCCAACTGGTCTATTTTGTATGTTTTCATGTCATCACATCTTATTGTACTTTTAGGGATGTTTTGGGGCCCTAAACATTTTTTTTTTCGCTCGCCACAATTAGACTGTAGACAGAGTCAAAGTCTAATGGAATAATGTGTATTTCTCTTAAATACCTTTCCAATGGGCTATCACATGCCTAAAACAGATTTCGTATGCAAAATTTATGACCCTAGGAAGTTGAGGTACCAAATTACACCAACTTACCCATAGGGCCCACATGAATTTTGGTGTTTCACCTTCTAGGGTTAGGTTTTTGGATGTCTAGGGTTTTGGAATTCATGAGTAATATGAAAAGAGCCTATGGAGCCTCATTACAATCCATTCTTCTCATACAGATGCGTGTATTAGCCACATCTCTTCTCAGAGATAACTACCACCATTCGAGTAAGTTTCAGTTTTGCAATATTATAGTTTCATCCTATTTCATTATTTAATAGAAGATATTGTTCACTGAATATTTCTTTTATTCTTCCTATCTCTGTGTTTATCGTATTCAGTCTCTAATTAGTTCATTCTTATCCTAAATCCATATCAATGGTATCAGAGCAGTCTTCTCTTCATTTATTTTTCTTCCTGCATGTCCCCGAAAAGGTCTGGGTACAAGAACTTGGGACTCGAACCAATCGATCCATTACTAGATCGGTTGCCCCGAGCCCAACAACAACACATGGGAGACAAAAATAAATATGATGGAGCAGGAGATCCTATTAAAAATTTTCTCGAGGAAGCCCTCATGCAATAAAGGAATGAAATGATGGACAACTTTGCACAGATACTTCGACAGATGCCCACTGGAGAAGCATCTTCATTAGGCATCCATGAAACCCCCTTCAAGGTATAGGTAAATTTTTATGTTCCATTATTATAAGGACTGATAGATTTGGATGTTGTATATAAATAGTTAAATCTTCTCGAAGGATATTTTTTGGTCCATAAATTTTTCGATTGGGAAAAGATCACTTTTTCACTCCTCAAGGTCGTTCCCCATGTTAAAGACTGGTGGGATACCTACTCTAAGCAAAGGGCCATGGAGGAATCTGCAATTTGTGTGGTGGCCCCTACATGGGATTCCTTCCAGGATGCCATTAAACAACAATACTACCCTGTTGGAAGCTATGAGGACCAGTACACCAGATAGACCACCCTACATCAAGAAAGGAACCAGGCAGTACCAGAGTTCACCAATATTTTCCATACCCTCCACATAAAATTGGGTATCAAATATTATGAGAATCATCTGGTGCTCAAATACCGCAACTGTTTGCATAGATACATTCAAACAGAAATGGAATTCCTAGACATCACCTCATTGGGCACAACTTATAGATACATTGTCATGATCGAACATAAATTTAAGCAGAAACGATGAGATTTTAGATCTGCAAACCCCTCACAGCCGAAGCAGGAAAAAGGAAACCCCAACCCACACAACATGGGACCAAGTAGCGATGGTTTCCCTCAAAACAATCCATCCAAGCCGCAACAAAAGAAGGGCAATGAGAATATGAAGAATGACACGAGAAAATGGTGTGAGTACCATAAAAGTCCTTGGCACAACACCGACGAATTCCACTCCAAGCAGTCCCTCGTGGCCGAGCTGAAGGATTTTGATTCAGATTTTGAATTTGATTCTAAGTCAAATCTCGAAGGAGGGAAGTGGATTATCTATATTGAACCCAGTTCCACGGTCGATACCACAAAATTCCAACCAAGCGAACCAGAAGAACCAAATGAAGGGGAACACCTCTTTCACTGACAGATGTGGGTCAATGGGGATCTGATTCACTTCATTGTCAACAACAGTATTCAGAAGAACCTGATTTCAGTAGAGGTCATCAAGCAACTGAACTTTCCAATGACACTGCACCCGAAACCCTACACCATCGGCTCGCTTCGTCAAGGAAGAGATATTTGTGTCAGCCAACAATGTTGTATATCCTACGACATCAAGCCTTTCAAAGATTAGGTATTGTGTGACATTTCTCCCCTTGAAGTTTTTCATGTTCTTTTAGGACAACCATATTTGTGGAAGTGTCATGTTGTGTATGATTCTAGACCCCAAAGTGTTATTATTACTTTGGTTAGACAATTGTACATGATCCCAGAGGTGGCACTGTCTACTGCTATTTCTTTAATCTATGATAAGAAATGCAGTAAGGTCATTTCACATACCAAGAAGTTCGTCTTCTTTGTGATCCATGCTCACATTAAGTAGAAGGTCACTGCCACATTTATGGCCTCTAAAAAACACATCTCTTTGAAGAAAAAGCAAGTGGACAGGATCATGGAATAATATAGAGACATCTTCATCTCTCCTACAAGGTTATCAACACACTGCCAAGTCAAGCATCCAATTGATCTAACCCTTGGTGCACCTCTACCTAATGGACAAGTCTATTGATTCTTGCTGATGGAGAATGACGAAATCAGGCATCAGATCCAAGATCTTATTCAAAAGGGGCACATCAGACCTATCTCCTCCCCTTGCAGAAGCCTGATTGCACTGGTGTAGAAGAAGGACAAGACTTGGTGAATCTACATTCATTACAGAGCCTTAAACAAAATCATAGTTAGGAACCGCTATCCCATTCCCACGATTGATGACCTTATTGACCAACTCAAGGGGGGGAATTTCTTCAGCGAGATCAACCTAAAGTCTGGCTACCACCAGGTTCCCATCGAACCAACAGATGTATGGAAGACAACCTTCAAGTCTAAGGAAGGTCTCTACGAATGGCTAGCCATGCCCTTTGGCTTAAGAAATGCACCAACCACTTCCATGAGGTTGATGGACGATGTATTGATAACCTTCACCAACTCCTTTTTGGTAGTATATTTTGAGGACATCCTCATCTTCAGTAGAATGTTGGAGGAGGACATGCGGTATATTGAACAGGTTTTGAGCACTCTGTAATAGCACAAGCTTTATGCCAACTTGGAAAAACGATCTTTTGGAATGAACATGGTGGAATACTAGGGCTAAATTGTTGATGAGCATGGGGTACATATTGATCCATCTAAGATCCAAGTCATTCATGAATGACTAGACCTGACCACACTGACCGAGCTTTGGAGATTCTTAGGACTCTCCAATGTTTACCGACAGTTCATGTTGGGATTCTCCCATATTGCCTGGGCCCTCATCCAGGTGACAAAGAGCGGTGGTAGGGACAAGTTCATGTGGGGGAAGGAGAAACATTGAGCATTCGATGATATGAAACATCGTCTATGCTCATCTCCAGTACTCTCTTTGCCTGATATGCAACAACCATTCTATATTGAGACTGATGCATCTGACTATGTTGTGGGTGCATTTCTCATTTAGAACGATCATCCGTTGGCATACCATAGTGAGGCACTCTATGATACTATCCGTAAATACCCCACCTATGACAAGGAAATGTATTTGATTGTACAAGCCTGTTGTCAATGGAAAAAATGCATTCTGGGGATAGAGATGATCATACACACTGATCACAAGCCTCTATAATTTATACAGACACAGGGGAAATTGCAGAACGACTGCCATCAAAAGTGGTCCACCTACCTGCAACAGTTCCATCTCAAAATCAAGTATAAGACAGGTGTCTCCAATCGTGTCGTTGACTACCTCAGTAGGCCTCATGTGGTTTCACTTGGCACTATGCTCCATTCCTATGGACATGAAACATCAAAGTGGCCCCAAATTTACCAGTAAGATCTGGACTTTGCCACCACATATCATCTCATGGGTGCAGGCACCACTGACACTGATATTCAAATTCAAGATGGAATCTTATGACACTTGGGCCATCTCTTTGTTCCTAAAAGTGAGTGTGAAAAGATGATTTGGGAATCCCACTACAGTCTAGTGACAGGACATTTTGGCGTATAGAAAACTGTGTTCGTCCTTCAGAAACATTTTTATTGGCCAAAAAATCGACTGGACGTCAGCAAGTATATCATATCTTGCACTGCTTGTGCCATTGCCAAGTCAGCCATCAAGAAGAAAGGCATAGACACTCCTCTGCCTATTCCTGAGAAGCCATCATAGTCCATATCCATGGATTACATTTATGGGTTTCCGTCCACCAAGCATGGAAATGACTGCATTTTTGTGGTCGTTGATCGATTTTCGAAGGTGGCCATCCTCACAGCCTATAAGAAGACTGTCACAATAGTCAATACTTCCAAGATCTTCTTTGAACGAGTTTGGGTTCACTTTGGGATACCACTGACTCTCATCTCTGACTAAGACAATAGGTTCCTTGACACCTTTTGGTCGAATTTTTGGTCTCTGTTGGACACCAAGCTCACAAAATCCACTTTTTTCCACCCCGAAACTGATGGCCAAACCGAGGTCATCAATTAGATGATTTTCCACACCTGCGCATGTACAATTCTAATCATCCTCATACATGGGACGAGAGTCTCCCATATGTCTAACACAATTACAATAGGGCTCTCCATATTTCCACCAACTATAGCACATTTCAGGTGGGTCTAGGATTCCAACCCTTGGGACCCATTGATGTTTCACTTCCTCTTGCTGCAACATAGACAGACTCTTCCCCTGATCAATATATGGTCGAAAAAGCCACCAAATTCATTGAGAAGACTTGACACATACACCAAAAGGTCCAGTAGATTTTGCATAAATCCAATGTTAGGTATAAGCAGTGCCATGATAAACACAAGGTACCACACTATTTTTAGGTTGGTGAAAAAGTCTGGTTACATTTGTAGAAGGAGCATCTCACCAGGCCCCATCGAAAGCTTTTACCACTTCGTTATGGGCCTTACACTATCAACAAGGCTACGGGTAGCAAAGATTTTGATCTCAACACTCCACCCTTCCTTGGTCTTCATCTAGTATTCAATGTGGACCTCCTTCGGCCATATTTTCCACCATTATTGGAGGCCTCTGAGATTGTCAAACAACTAACACCAACATAGCTCAACCATGACTACATGGAACAAGCATCCACCAATTAGATAGTGGACACATAGGTTGATGGTACTCGCCAGCAGCAAATCCAGCTTTATCAGGTTGTCAAGGCAGGGCAACTCCTACACCAAGGCAAGTGGCTCACCCAAGGCCAAATCCAGTAGAAGTTTCCTCACCTGATGGGGGAACTCAACGCAATGGATAACATTTATTACTAAGTGGGGATGATTGATCCAGATGGATATTGGTGGCCACCCACCTATTCCAGCTGGCTCCTTGTGTCCATTTTTTTCAGCACATGTTTCTATACTGCTTTATAATTGTTAGTTATACACTTCTAGGGTTGTTTGAAGCCTAAAAAATTCTCCAGGTTGATACGGGTGGCCTCTCACCTAATCCAACTGGCCAATTTTGTATGTTTTCATGTCAGCACATCTTTTTATACTTTCAGGGATGTTTTGGGGACCTAAACATTGTTTTTTTGGCTCACCACAATGAGACTGTAGATAGTTAGAGTCTGAAGATAGAATGTGTAGTTCTCTGATATACCTTTCCAATGGGCTATCACAGACCTAAAACGGAGTTCGTATGCAAACGTTATGACCCTAGGAAGTTGAGGTACCAAATTACACCAACTTACCCATAGGGCCCACATAAATTTTGGCATTTCACCTTCTAGGGTTACGTTTTTGGATAACTAGGGTTTTGTCATTCATGAGTAATATGAAAATGGCCTATGGAACCTCATTGTAATCAATTCTACTTAGACGAATTCGTGTAGCAGCCACATCTCTTCTCAGAGATATCTACCACCATTCGAGCAAGTTTCAGTTCTGCAGTTTTACAGTTTCAGCCTATTTCATTATTTAATAGAAGATATTGTTCACTAAATATGTGTTATTATTCCTATTTATATGTTTATGGTATTTAGTCTGTAATCAGTTTGTTCCACTCCTAAATCTGGATCACTGTATCATAGCGGTATGCTCTTCATTTATTTTTCTTCGTGCATGTCCCTGATAAGGTCTAGGTACAATAAGTTGGGACTCGAACCAATCTAGACATTACGATATCGGTCGCGTTGAGCCCAACAACAACCCATGGGAGATGAAAATAAATATGATGGAGCAGGAGATCCTATTCAAATATTTCTTGAGCAATCCCTCGCATGAAAAAGGAATGAAATGATTGACAAATTCGCGCAAATCCTTCGACGGTTTCCCATGGGAGAAGCATCTTCATTAGGTGGCCATGCAACCCCCTTCAAGGTACGTGTAAATTTTGATATTCCATTATTTGAAGGACTGATAGATGCGTATGTTGTAGATAAATGGTTAAATTTTCTTGAAGCATATTTTTCGGTCAACAAATTTTTCCAATCATGAAAAGATCACTTTTGCACTCCTCAAGGTCATTCCCCATGTTAAAGACAGGTGGGATACATACTATGAGCAAAGGGCCATGGAGGAATCTGCAATTTTTGTGGTGGCCACTACATGGGATTATTTCCAAGACGCCATGAATGAACAATATGACCCTGTTGGAAACTACGAGGACCAGTACACCAGATGGACCACCCTACATCAAGAAAGGGACTAGACAGTACCAGACTTCACCAATATTTTCCATACCCTTCGCACCAAATTGGGTATCAAATATTTTGAGTGTCATCTAGTGCTCAAATACCGCGGTTGTTTGCATAGATACATTTAAACAAAAATGGAGTTACTGGAAATCACCTCATTGGGCACAACTTATAGATACGTTGTCAAGATCGAGCACAAATTTAAGAAGAAACGACGAGAGTTTGGATTTGAAAACCCCTCACAGTCTAAGCAGGGAAAAGGCAACCCCAACCCACACATCAGGGGACCAATTTGTGATGGCCTCCCTAAGGACAATCCGTCCAAGCCGCAACAAAAGAAGGGAAAAGAGAAGACAAAGAAGGACACGGGAAAATGGTGTGAGTACCATAAACGTCCTTGGCACAACACCGATGAATGTTGCTCCAAGCAGTCCCTCGTGGCCGAGCTGAAGGGTTCCGAGTCAGAGGCTAATTCTAATTCCAAGTCAAATCATGAAGGAGTGAAGCGGATTATCGATGTTGAATGTAGTGCCTCGGATTATCGATGTTGAATGCAGTGCCTCGGTCGCTACCACCAAAGTCTGGCCAAGCGAACTAGAAGAAACAGAGGAGGGAAACACCCTTTTCTCTCATAGATGTGGGTCAAGGGGGCTCAGATTAAATTCATTGTCAACAATGGTAGTCAAAATAATATGATTTCAGTAGAGGTCTTTGAGGGGATGAACTTGCTAATGAAACTGCACCTGCAACCCTACACCATCGGTTGGCTTCGTCAAGGAAGAGATCTCCGTGTCATCCAACAGTGTCGTCTTTCCTATGGCATCAAGTCTTTCAAAGATGAGGTATTATATGATGTTTCTCCCCTTGATATTGGTCATGTTCTTTTAGGAAAACCATATTTTTGGAAGAGTCATATTGTGTATCAGTCTAGAACCCACAGTGTTATTATTACTTTGGGTAGATAATTGTACAACATCCCAGAGGTGGAAATGCCTACTACTATTTCTTTAATCTTTGTTATGAAATGCACTAAGGTCATTTAATAGACCGGGAAGTTCATCTTCTTTGTGATCTATGTTCACAGTAAGTAGAACATCACCACCACATCTGTGGCCTCTACACAATAACTCTCTTTGCAGCAGAATCAAGTGGATGGGATCGTGGAAGAATACAAAGACATCTTCGTCTCACTTACAGGGGTACCGAAACACTGCCAAGTCAAGCATCCAATTGATCTAACCCCTGGTGCACCTCTACCTAATGGACCAGTCTATCGACGCTCACTGATGGAGAATGAAAAAATCAAGCTTCAAATCCAAGAACTTCTTCAAAAGGGGCACATCAGAACCAACTCCTCCCTTACGAAAGATCGATTGTACTGGTGTATAAGAAGGACGAGACTTGGCTACTCTGCATTGATTATAGATAATTAAACAATATCGCATTCAGGAACCACTATCCCATTCTTAGGATTGATGATCTTCTTGACCAACTCAAGGGGGAAAAGTTCTTCAGCAAGATTGACCTAAAGTTTGGCTACCACCAGGTTCCCATCAAACCAATGGATGTTTGGAAGACAACCTTCAAGTCGAAGGAAGGTTGATGGATGATGTATTGAGACCCTTCACCAAATCCTTTGTGGTATTATATTTGGATGACATCCTCATCTTCAGCAAAATGTGGGAGGAGTACATGCGGCATATTCAGTAGGTTTTGAGCACTCTGCGGCAGCACAAGCTTTATGCCAACTTGGAAAAATGATCTTTTGGCATGAACAAGGTCCAATACCTGGGATACATGGTTGATCAACATGGGGTAAATGTTGATCCAACTAAGATCCAAGTCATCCGTGACTAGCCAGCCCCAACCATACTGACCGAGCTTCGAAGATTCTTAGGACTCGCCAATTTTTATAGATGGTTCATGTTTGGATTCTCCCATATTTCCTAGCCCCTCAGCTAGGTGACCAAGGGAAGTGGTAGGGCCAAGTTCACGTGGGGGAAGGAGAAACAACAAGTATTCAAATATCTGAAACATATTCTGTGCTCTACTCCAATACTCTTCTTTCTCGATCTGCAAAAACCATTCGATATTGAGACTGATGCATTTGACTGTGTTGTGGGCACAGTTCTCACTCAGGATGGGCATCTAGTGGCATACCATAGTGAGACATTCTTTGACACTATCCATAAATACCCCACCTATGACAAGAAAATGTATTGAATTGTAGAATCCTATCATCAATGGAAACATTACATTCAGGGGACAAAGATGATCATACACACTGATCACAAGCCTTTATAGTTCATACAGACACAAGGTAAATTGCAGAATGACCACCATCAAAAGTGCTCCACCTACCTGAAATAGCTCCATCTCAACATCAATTATAAGAAAGGTATCTCCAATTGTGTCGCTGACTACATCAGTCAGCCTCATGTGGTTTCACTTAGCACTGTTCTCCATATATGTGGACATGAAACATCAGAGTGGCCCCAACTTTACCAACAAGATTTGGACTTCACGACCACATATCATC